>BOPP01000116.1:1685564-1705564 GCA_017312745.1 Gryllus bimaculatus
AGGAGAGAGATCTTCTCAATTGATTACTGAAATGATGCATTACACCTCATTATTTGGGATTTTTTTTAAATTATTTATTGTGTGTGTTTTATAAAATTAATATAGTTCTGATTTTTCATTCTAGGGAATTCGATCCAAGTGGTGTTACTGATAAGGCACGTGTCCGTGGTTTGGTGATGGATTATTTTGATTGGATCCACCAAGCCATGCTGCATTGTACGTTCTTTTTAGGATGTAACATATCCCTTTTTTTCCATCAGTGGGTGATGGTAGGCTCTTTTAATAATTGTCGAAAATGGCTGGACCAAACCAACTCCTTTTTGTTTTTATAGGTGGCCTAACTATGAATTGGAATTCTCTGCTAAGTAAAGTTTTTTACCAAGAACTATGAACGTTTCATCTCTCTTCATGGTGCATGAAAAAATTCTGGTGAGAGGGCTCTACAATATATGAGATCGGCCTTTCTTTTTTGGCGAGAGTGTAGAAACGCGAAGTGGTATGGGTCCAAGAAGTCGATGATTGGAAGGACCCCCGGAGTAGAAATTTGAGTCATCCTGCCTCTATAGCGTCCATTAACGCGAAAGTGTTTGCGGCGGGGGACGTTAATGTGCACAACTGACTTTCGATTATGTCTATGAAATGTTGTCGGGGGATTTGTTGAGTGATGGGGTGGCAAATATTCTCTCGATTTGGGCCGAACAACTATCTTCATCAACCCCCATCCCGAACAATTGTACGTCCAGTGGACATGGCAACAATGTCATCCTAAAATTCGTCATTTGGGGAACAAAAGTCATGAATGGATGTAAATATCGTCCCGAGTAGTGAAACAGTTTGATCGGTTCAAGTTTGGGAACGACCAGAGGACCTGGTTCAGTTCCATTGTATATAGCAGTCTCGTATATAGCAATACATTTAAAGATTTAATTAATTGGACTATAGTTGTCGTAAATTTAAATTGATCTGTAATTAATTGGGTCTAGAATATATAGATTAAGTATAGGGTGTTTTTATGGTATAAATATCGGATATGCAAAAATTGCGAGAAATACCTTAGTACTTGACTGGGAATTAAGAATAATGAATCAAAGATTTTTAAACTTATTATAGTTTGTACATATGTTTCCAGACTGACCTACTTCTTTCCATCCCAGCGAAAACTGCTTAACATATGAGTTATCGGAAGATTAGATATGTTAGCCTGCTGATGCATGCAGCAAGCATACAATGACTCGTTTGGTGCAACATAAGGGGTTTTGGTCCTTTAGCGTTAGCAAAACGCGGTGGGACCAAAACTCCCAATACCCAAAGTTTTTTTTTCTGCACCTGCCTTGTTTTAAAATATCCGTTGAGAGTTATTAGGTAGACAATTGTTAGGCGTAAAAACAGAATGATTTTAAAGAAATACGTAGGCGTCAGTCTTTTAAGAATTAATCTTCTCTTCATCCCCGCGCGTAAATGCTACGGGTTTGCAATTGAGTATATCGGTACCGTATTTAAAGTGATTTGTAGCAGTGCACATTTTGTTAAAATAATGGTTCACATTCAATATTTGAAAACCAAATGAAAGGTCAAAAGGGATGGTGGAGTAATTTATTCTTCTGTTTTAATTCTCCAAATATTTTACGGGCCACTTTGAACACATGTTTGATTAACGGTTTAATTGAATATCGACTGGCTTATGTTGTCACGAGATTGCCATGATGTCTTCGTGGTCACGAAGTGCTCGCGGGACCAATGGATTCGAACCCGATTTTCCACATTAACTGGATAAGTAGCTCTTAAGGGAGAAGATTTAGCGGGGGCCGGCTGTTCTGATCGGAAGTTTTTTGTGCTTCTCTCCTTTCGAGCAGGAGAGATGGGCAGGTACCATAATCAAAACGGGCACGGACCGGCAGCGATTCTTTTCTTTTTTCTCTTTCTTGTCCTATCGTCTTACTACATCTCATACTTACATGCGACTACACTACTACAATTCGGGAGACACCTAGAGCTTTTGACAGGCTGGGCGGGGTCCAGGCTGGTAGATAACAAAACACTGTCTGGTTGAGGAAAGTTCATAGGCGAGGGTATATGCGCCATATTCGGCAAGGAGGAAGATGTACGACTTCCACCGTTCCAAATAAAACACGGCACTATTACAACCGTACAACGCTACATTAGATTTCTTTAGTAGTTCCAGTACCAGAAACTCTAATCAATACAATCAATCATCAATCAAACTGAAAATGTTAAATGTTTTGAATGAAATTATAAGACCTGTGTATTTATTTTTCCTTTAGTATACCTATTGATTTTGATATAAAGTCACGAAATATAATACGTTTTTATTAATGCGGGTTTTCTTTTTTTCTTTTTTTTTTTTTTCCAAACGAATCCCTTCTGAACCGTTTGAATACTTTTCACTTCCAAGTAGCTTGAGAACTACGGTGGTGTTTCAATGTTTTTTTTTTTCGAACGTTTCGCTATATTTCTATGAAAAGTATATATTAAATAATGAATAGTTTGCATTGATAGGCAAAATCGAAAAGGCCACCTTTCCTTTCAATTCGAGTTTCGATTGGCTTTAGGTATGGTGACGTTAAAGCTTAATAGTCATGCCGGTTTTAAGAGTGCGGCTTTCATTTCATCAAGTCGGATATCAGAGTGTAAGTGTTTAAGTCACAACTTGCATGTAGGGTGCTGATCACAAGTTGCAATCAGCAAACGGCCGAACTCAGCATGTACGCAAGGCCAACGAGGCGCTACCGGTGGTAATACTTTTCTTTGAAATATTTAACTGTAAATCGACTAAAACGGCTTTATGGTCACTTACGGCTTTATGGTCATTTGTAACTTAAAACAAAGAAGTGAGTTTCCATATTTTCTTCTAGAAAAAATCTTTTATTTTTTCTTCTTGATTTCTTTCTAATTTCTTTCTAATCATGTTGATAAATAAGTTGTATCTACATTACAGACGTTCTTTATTATAAAAATGCAAAGAGTTTCGTACAAGGTCGAGAAAACAAAAGATGTGGTTGGTTAAACTTAGTTTGAAGATTTCTTATATTTTTGTGTTTACAAATTGAAAGTTTAGAATACTACTTCAATTATAGTGTGATAGAAAAATACCCGGCGTACCCAGCATTTCTTCATATTCAATTTTTGTTAAAGAGGAAAAATATCAATATTTTTACAATCCATGATATTTAAGATTATTAAAATTTGAAACATTAAAAATAACAAAGTACTATAATTTCATTTCATTTTATTTTACAGTACATTACTATAGGATTAAAAATGCTAATCATACTTACTACAACTGGCCTCTAGTAAATCTAATAGGTACCAATTCTGGTACGCCGCTACTGGCCTAAGGTGGAATATATAAGGAATCTGCTCGTGTTAGAGACAGGCAAAAAATTGTGATCTGACTTATTGACTTATTTAAATTCAAAAACTTCTACTGACTTATTTAAATTCTTTATTTTCCACATTAATGTTGCATCAATCTTTACCAAACTTGGCAAGGTTACTCCAACGATTTTGAAGAAGATCCTGTAATAATTTCGTACCTATTCAAATTCTACTTTTCGTGATATCGATGTCGATTGCACATCTTACAATTCCCTTCTGTTAGTACAAATGTTCTAGTTGTGTTGGGACTTTTAAAATTGGCGCACGCGCAGCCGTGCAGTGGGCGTCTACGGGGCTCATCGCGCTTGTGGAGGCAGCCACAATACAGAGAGAGTTTTTATAAGAAAGGGCCGCTTTGATAGCTAGTGCTTGTAACGTAACTGAAGTTTCTGTGGTCGTTGTGTCCTTCAGTCCATTTGACTCTCCTTCCATCAGTCGTTCGTTTGCAATTGTCTGTAAATGACTAGTAAACTTGTAAATGACTTCGACGCTTCTTTTCGTTGTGTCCTATTTCGACGAAAATGTAATTTGCCATGATAAATAATTGAAATTAGGCAGTGAAGTACTACAGCGACCGTCCGTAAAAAATCTTCGTTTATAAACATTAAGTTAATTTAACTTTTTGTGTGGTAAGTATTATGCTTAGTTTGAAAACAGAGTCTCAAATGACAACTGCGTACTGAGGCACGTGTTTCCTGCTCCTATGCGATCCTGTGAGCTGTGATCGAGAACATTCCGTGGTTTTAGTTTCATCAATTTATTTTTTTATATAATTACACGGTTGTTAACTGTGAGAAGCCATGATGTCTTAACGGGAGCCATGGTGTCTGAACAGCTGTCGTGCGGGAGGGATACTTGTCTGAATTATATGTGATGTTACAAGAGATGGGCAAAATGGCGATATCCAAAACCGTCGCCGTAGCCACTGTAGTCATATTAATGTGACTGAACTTCTCGTATATTTATGGTATAGCAATATGCCGAGTAATATATACAAATAAAAGGGAATCTAAATACATGTAAATTCCGCCAGAGGCCAATAGCGGTGCAGCATAACTGGTACCTAATAGTTTCGCTAGAGGCAAGTGTCAGTGCGTAATATCAACATTTTTAATATAACAGCAATGAACTGTAAAATATAGAATATAATTAAAATTTGAAGCAATCATATAAAATAATCTTACTCATCGTGGTTTATACTAAATTCTATATCTCTGTCTTCTTTTACTAGGATTGGATATGAAGAAACCCTGGTAACGCCGAGTATTTTGCTAGTAGTTTAAATAATTTGTAAACATCCATAATGCCATTTATTTAAAGAATACTGGGCAACAATTTTTCACTTTAATGGCAAGATATTACCATAATGGTTTCATCAGCAAGTCAGAAAAAACACAATCATGGTTTCATAACTTCTTACACGTAGAAGAATGTTATTTAAGAGTAAGCGCTTTCGTACTTACCTGTACCACTGCGCTAATAATCCACGTTGCATCATTGCAGATGTACGTCGCCATTAAATTGGTGTGAATGGTGTTACGAAGACACCGCAAGTCTCTGTAACATATTTCAAACAGTGTTATAAAATAATACTAGAAAATATAGTGAAACGGATGTAGCGGAGGCTTTCTTAGAACTTTCTTTACACTTCACTTCAATTCTGCTAAAATATTTTTGAACAGTGTCTCATTTCCATGTTTATACAATTATTATCATCAAAATTTTATCATTCATCAATTCAACATCGCATTAATATGCATAGTGGCCAGTTAATTGTATATATCCTAATATAAAATAAAATAATCCAATACATTCTTAATAAAATGTAAAATATGGTAATACATTCTCTCGTTTTTTATAAAATTATTAGATAAAGATAAAACCTAATATCCTTGCGACTCACAGCTTTTGGAAAAAAGAATTCGAAAGAAGAATAAATAATAAACATTGTAAGTTAATACCGCGCTTCAATTTTCATGAAAACGCGACCAAGAGGGAAGCGCGTACTTGAAGTAGAGGAAGATCCAGATGGCGACGGCGATGGCCACCAGCGACAGGCAGAAGCCCACGAAGAAGACGAAGGCCATGGCGGCGTCCTCGTCCGCCTCCGCCTCCACCAGCTCGCGGCAGTGCACGTAGTCCGAGTAGTTGCGCCACGTGCCGTTGGAGTAGCACATTCTCGTCGCGTTCTCTGCAACAGCAATTTAAATCGCGTCTCCACTCACACAGTCCGCATATTCTCCTTGTCGCGAGTAAATAATTAAAATCTCCCTGTTCTTCTATTTTTTCCTAGAACTTTTTCCAGCCGATAGCCGATTATGATGAAATATGTATTCGACCGTACACCAACACACTTGCGGCCTCCTCTGATCTGGAGTCAACAGACCGCGAAGCCCTCTGTGACAACAAATACATGAAAGACAAGGGACAAACAATCATGCGCAAGGCGGCACTCGAACCCACGACCCTTCAGATCGAAGCGCTGAGTTGGTACAGGCTCTTAGCCTCGGCCATCCAGATCGGTTGTTCTATTTAAGAAATTAAAAATATCATCCCAAAATATTAATAGTTGGGGGTTAAAATAGAGCCTTATTCTCGAGGGATGCAGGATAAATCGTGGCGTAAATGATTATCAATAGTTGTACGTCCTACATTTAGGGTAGGGACTGTGCGGGGTACATGATAATGAAAGGAATTTTAGTCTACCCTCGCTTCCCATCTTCCCTGTCCGCCTTTCCCCCTCAGGTCCCCTTTAAAACCGACTATAATATAAAATACTTTTGCAAAGATCGAACTTTAATCATGTTTAAAAAAATGTATTTTGCATGTTACATGCCCAGCATGTGTGGAAAAATTCACTTGAAACTATTTAATCAAGAAAGGAGGATATGTGTTCGGGACACATGTGTTCCTTAACAATAGTTTTCACGGGAAGCCCATTATTTCTTGAAATAGGTCCTTGACTGCGATTAAGCTGTTATGTAAAGACGTTGCAAAAATAAGATAAGTGTACGAGATATTCGTGTTTATTCGTGATTTTTATATAAAATGAAATAAGTTAATTTGAGTTAACCTCATTTTTCAGACCGCGAATGTTAGCCAATATACACTGATACATATACGTAAGTTGTTTTGATCAGACACTCGAAATTGGAAACTAAATTACCTTAAACCCTTTTGTGTAATACAAGCGTACGGACGAATAAATTGACCGAAAACCTAGTATTTAATTTAAACAGAATGTTTCAAGGACAAAGGCTTAATCGCTTATCCTGAAAAGCAGAGTTTTCCAGAATTTCACTTGGAACAAATTAGTTTTTTATTTCAGCACCAGAAATCACACAGCATTTCACGGTTCGTCGATTAAAACAAGCGAATGCCCCACGAAAGAACAGGAGACGTACTGGGAACGCAAGGAGCCCGCTGCGCGAGCTTAATCAAATTGCCGACGCCGCGCCGTGTATCAAAGGTGCGTGTAATTATCCGACTACAAAGCGAGCACACTTCTCCGTAGACGACGGCCACAATGGAAGGGGGCAGCCCCGGGACAAACGGCAGCGACGTGGCTGCGAGGGCCGCGTTGGTAGCCACGTGGCAGCGGCAATGCCGCCCAGGGTGTTGAGAGGACTTTGCCGACACAGACGATGATAACGGCAGGAGAAATGGCGTCGTCGGGGAAAACGGCGGGGGAAATTGCGTGGACGTCGGAAAAGATAGCGTAAGAGTGCATGGGGGCGACGGGGGAGAAAGAGTAAGTGTGAAATGACAGCGGGGAACAACATGGGGGAAGCAGGGAGGGCAAGACAGCACAGGAGGGGAACAGCATGGGAGGGCAAGACAGAGAACAAGACGAGGGGAAAGACGGAGGGCAAGACGTCGGAAAATACGAAGGCAAGACGTAGGGCGAGACGGAAGACAGGACGACGGGCAAGGCTGAGGGCAAGCTGTCGGGCAAGTCGGAGGGCAAGACGACAAGAAAGACGGAGGGCAAGACGACGGGAAAGGAGGAGGGCACGACGACGGGAAAGACGTCGCGCAAGACGAAGGGCAAGGCACAGGGCAAGACGACGTGAAAGACAGCGGGCAAGACAAAGGGCAATATGACGGGGAAGACGACGGTGAGGACGACGGAAGAGTCGGAAGGGGAAGACGACGGAAGAGTCGGAAGGGGAAGACGACGGAAGAGTCGGAAGGGGAAGACGACGGAAGAGTCGGAAGGGAAGACGACGGAAGAGTCGGAAGGGGAAGACGACGGAAGAGTCGGAAGGGAAGACGACGGAAGAGTCGGAAGGGGAAGACCGACGGAAGAGTCGGAAGGGGAAGACGACGGAAGAGTCGGAAGGGAAGACGACGGAAGAGTCCGGAAGGGGAAGACGACGGAAGAGTCGAAGGGGAAGACGACGGAAGAGTCGGAAGGGGAAGACGACGGAAGAGTCGGAGGGGAAGCCGGTAGGGATGAAGGATAAGAGGATGGTGACATCGGCAGAGGGGGACCGCGGGGGAGCGGGCTTCGCGGGGGTGGAGGAGGGGGATGTTGCGGTGCCGGAGGGCTGAGCGCCTGCCAAAGGGACAGAGGGAGCTGGGACGTGACCGCCGCGCTGCGCTCCGCGTGGGCGCCTGGAAAGGCCGAAGGGACTCAGGGCGTGAAAGTGGCGGTTGTTCAGAGCGTCGAAAGTCGCGAGATTTTGCGTGGAGACCACGAGTAAAACGAGGAAGGTGACGACGGTGCTGCCGGAGTTGTTGAGTGTGTGAAGTAAGGTTAATGGAGGGTAGGGGGAGACGGGAGCATCTTGAATTTAAAAGGTCATGGTTCAAGAGAGAAGTTGAGACTCCTCCACTAGAAAAAGAACTTTCGTGAAGTTGGGATGGTGCACGGACAATTCAAAGCAAATGGAATGGAAACTGCGAAGCCGATAGATACAGGTGCAATTGATTGGCAAAAGTTATGAAAAAACACATTCAAATAGGCATGGAACATAGATGATTCTAGAGAAAAGTGGTGGAGAATATTCTTGAAAGAATGGTATGCATACTCGGCAATAAATCTACACTACGTTTATTAAGTTATGATATCTCGCTAACAGTGCATATTTATTACTTCTAAATGTTCAAAACAGCTTAAAATCTACCATCACTGAATACATTGAGCATTTGGTGGTGTGTGGAGTCTTGGTCATCGAACAATTTTGTAATAGGACTCACGCCCAGGGGACCAGAATTTCTATAGCATGTTTGGCTTGCATCCACATATATTACAAGTTCCTCAGGTCGTTTACGACCACAAAGTCAATTAGTTCAATGGGGGGACAGTAATCCTTTCTCTTCCGTTAGTCTGCGGTCGCCACAGCGCAACAAATACCGGGGGGATGACAAGTAGACACAAGGGGAGATTCCGTCATCATCGATCCGAGGCAAGTAAACAGTTTGGTAACATGCGTAAGTGTTCATTGAGCTGTTCTCCTTGAAAAGGGATAGTTTCCTTCAGATAGTCACTAAAAAGGATGATGTCTACTTGGCATCTACAAATAGAAGGAGAGAACGTGGATATTGCTTTCGCCCTCGTGTAATCAATTGAGTATTTCAAGTTTGCATCCTCAACAGTTGTACTTGTAATTAGTCCATATTTTAGCCTGAAAGAGGTAATGTTCCTTCCTTGATACGTGATAAGCGTGATATACGGCGCCGACCTGTAGGTCTGTACACTGGGTTGCCCACTGGAAGGATATCCTCTTCCCGCATAGTACAGCAATAGCCGGGACAAGGTCTAATCTCTCGACTGATGTCCTGATACGCGTGGTAGTTGTGCATGTAAGTGTGGGTGCACGGGGAGAGATGTTGAAGGAATGGTGAAGGTAACGTTTTGCGTGGCCCGTGCGACCTTTGTTGAGATACGCGTCGTCTGGTACTGGTTGGAAAATTACCGATCTAAGCAGCTGACCGCTGGAACTCTCCTCCAGATAGCAACTGAATTTGATCTGGCCATTGTCGTAAAGGACGTCCGTGACTGAATTTCTGTATTCGCAGCAAAACTAGGAGCACTGGAATAAAATGGACTCACCTTGTTTGAAAATTGGAAGAAGTGGACATGTCTATCATAGCTTTACAATGCATTGGTTTTCGTCTCGCATGTTTTTGATCTGCTTATATTTATTGCCTGCAAGGCAAATAACTTTGGCGGTCAGAGATGTTACCATGTTGTAGATGAAGGAGTCATATTACTCCTTCGATTCACTAGAAAGCAATAAGATGCATATCATAGCACCATTGAGTTGATATTCTCCAATAACAGACGAAGTAAATTTATAGATAACAAATACGTAGTTGTTATCTGCTCAAGATATGCGGTGTATGTGTGTTAAAGTAGAAAACAATGTCGTTAGAAGATCACGATTAAGATGTGGCCCAATATTTTGCGGAAAGAACCTTGACAAGAAACTTATCGAGTGCGACTGATACAAAAGAGAGCGCATGAAGAAAGTAATCGATTTTGTAGAAGTAACGTCAACAAAGCATTGGAAATAGCTACTAATCAATCTCTCTGCTGACGCGATGAGACATCTAGAACGTGGAATGGCAAAACCAGGAAGAATGATTCTAGATACTGCCTAAATTTTGTATTTTTAGGTTTTACGTTTATTCCATGAAATAAAAGGTCACTACGAGTATACCCACTAGTAATTTGTAACGTAACACGTTCGCAATACACAGACATGATCACACGGGCTTGCATTGAATCACGCGGAGACGTTGGTGAGGGCGCGAAACGATGTCGAATACGTGCCGGCCAATAAATATGCAGTGCCAATAAATATTTAAGGCTACCGCAACTGCTGAAGGCCGAGAAAATTGAACTGGGTGCAACCATCTGTTGTGAAGATGTGATATTTATGAATCGTACGTGCGATTTATGAATCTAACTTCTCGTTCAATACTTCAATATTTGCAAAACTATTTGAATGTTGACCTGCTTGACATTGAATAAATGAGAAGCGCGAAACGACTGACAACTACCCTTGTTTGAAAATGATAAACAGTTTGCTCCCATGAGCTGGAAGGTGAAGGAGACACTCTTCAAATTGGACGCTTCGTTATGACTTCAATTTTTCGTATTGAATCTCATGATAGGGTGACTGTGCCCTACTCTCTTTCCAGCTCGTGACTTTCAAGGAACACTACATTTAAATCGGAAAATACTCTCCCGATCTGATTTTAAAAAATGCGTTGAATGACCTCGTGAGTGTCCTTGGTACAGCAGGGATCCGAAAATTGAGCGGAGAAAGCAGAGGTTTTCGGCATGCAACGCACCAATAGACATTCGGAAAAGACTCTCCATTGTGAACTCTCGGAATAAAAGATTTGCTCGGGGCATCCGGAAACGATTTTCTGTTGTGGAGACTTCGGGATAATATTTTCTCGTGAACGCTTGTACGATCTGCTCTCTCGTGGAGGATTTCAGGCGTGTCATATTTCGTGAGTTTTCCGCAATATAAGAAAAGAAACAAGTTAATGTTACACGCTTTCGTAAGAGCCGGCATCGTTCTGAGTTATCAGCTGATAGGAAACATTTTTAGTGACAAAAACAAATAAACCACGTACAAAACTAATAAGCAATAGGTCGTGGAAAATTTTTAAGTTCCGCAAGCGCCCTGTGAGTGACCACAACGAGTACGAGGGAGTCGAAAAAAGCAGTTTTCATATGTTTCCGTTTCCCCGTGCAATCGTCACTTAATGCGCTATCGAGAGCAGCGAAGGTATTCCATTATACTTCCCTGTTACTGTAGAAACAAATGGAAGCTATTTTTCGTAAATATGAAAAGTTCACCTTCTGATACATACGCGCTGGACTCTTTACGCAACCACAAGGGCGCGCACTGAATCTGCGAGTCCTTCAAATGTCGGTGGTGGAAATTCCTTTCTTTCTATTTGCAAACAAATTCTCTAGGCATCAATTTTTACAGACAATTGAATAACACACAGCACACATAATAATGTTTTAGTATAAATTAATATGTATGAAAACATATGTAACGTGTTTTTAAATTGTAAAAATTAATGGCCAGGGAAAATATTTACATATAAAAGATTAACACAAATTAACACTATACTTATGTTGTTATATTTTTTACCGTTTTTGATAATGAATATGGTTCTAAATTTCATATTGTAATATGTTATAAAATGTATTTATCTGTTTAGTCCCTAATGAACTTGATGTCGATGCGATGGTAAATAAAAATATAAATAAAAAAAGATTAATATCAAATAAAAGAATTGTATTCGTTCGTAAATACTACTATTCTATGTCGACAGTTCGCCCGTCATCGGCAAGAGTATTTAGAAATGGCTGATGTTATCATAATATGAAGCAGAAAAAACCTGTTAGCAGCAAGACACAAATGTTGACGTTCAGTTTGTTTATTTACAACCGTTCTTCCACTTTCTTCTTCGACAACAGTGTGAAAATCGCTTAATACCACATTGGTTTGAGACGTGGGACAATTTTAGGTTAAAATAGATACCAAAGAAGAATACATTTTATAACGCAGTAAAAGACTTCTCTCAAAGTCGTGTTCCTCAGGACTGGTATGATCATACCAGGAGGAAGATCACGAAAAGATGGTCGAAATGTCGGCAACACAGACTTCGACGCGGCGTCGCCCGGGCAGCCAAGATCACACACTTGACTCTGGGCGCGGAAGCTTACGATTTCATTCTCTCAAAGTTGTCTCGAATATAGTACCATGCTTGGTTTTGACGCATTCCATGCACCTAACTCCCAAACAAATTGAATTTTTACTTCTACCATGCTCTACTAGATTAGCAATAACTACATACGAGAAGGTCGCGAAGACAATATTGACCAAACAGTTCCTCTAATTTATAGAGCACCAATTCCTAGAAAAATAAGGGTAATTTAGCAGCAGCAGAGCGAGTCTGTCAGTAAAAAGAGGGAAGCGGTGGGGAGCCGCAGAAGTAAAGAGCTCTCTGTGCGCGCTCTTTGAATGCGGAAAGCGGCCGGCGAACTGATCACTGGGCGAGGCTCTGACGCTTACGACAAAGGTAAGGGCCGGGAGAGATCATCAACTGATGTCATTGTAATCCCTCTGACCGGGAGGTTCTAGGTTAGAGTGCCGACGATGGAAGGATTTTAGACTTTTATAGCTATACAGCTATGTCGAATTCAGTCGGTGTCTGAAGGAGAATTCTAGCGACCGGCTGCTCTTATCGGTAGTTTTCCGTGGTTTCTCCTATCAACATCCGACGAATGACGGAGTAGTACTCTAACAAACGGGCCACGGACCGCACGCGATCTTTTCTTCATCTTTCTTGTCCTATTCTCAATCTTTACATACACTTATACTAACATACACTTATAACCACCGCCCCATCCCGCGAAAAGACCTACTCTTACGGGACTAATGGCTCTAGTAGTTGACGTGCCCGAAATCACTAACAATCAATCAATCAATCAACAAAGGTGAGGATGTCGCGAAGTACTCGGGAAAGGTCACGTTCATATACGCGAATATTTTACTCTTCCGAAAAATAATTTTACTTACTGCTTTTCGTCATTTAATTATTGTTTTCATGTAAACGAACAACTGAGCAACATGAATTTATTTTCGTACTTCCGAAATTACATTGCAGATTCCATCACATACAATTATTGCTTTGTGCGCAAAATAATTACAATTTTTTTGTTATTCTATTTTTGCGTACTTTGTGTCCAGATTTATTTGTTGTTAATAACACACATTTTACAGTGTTCCGTCTAAATATTTATTTTGATATTAATATTCTTTGACATTTAATAGTCAGCTAATTTATTCATTAAAAACAATATGCAATATCAAAGGGACAATAAATACAAATGAATGTGACTGAAAATTACAAACTGTTCATAATTAATAATTAATGAATTTTTAGAGGTACAAAGAAAATTACTGATCTATAGTAGGTCTGTCAACAACGTTTTTCCTAAACCTACAATTATGAAGAGATATTTTTCCCCTAATGAAATCCACTTCTGAAAGATAGACTTTGAAATAAGGTCATGTACAATTGTTCGAAAATGTGAGTACTTTTCGCGTAATTTCTAGTGAAACTATGGGCTAGAAAGTACTTGCTGTTTTAGCACTACTACTTCAAGATGCAATGCAGAAGACGTGGGTTAGTTCGGCGGCACAGGTCCGGGGTAGAATCATAGCAGCAGGGCTGCAGAAAGGGATCTTGTGGGTTTCCCAGAAGGCACTATCATGGGAAGAGCAAGTTTTCATGCGTCTTACATTTATTTTTCACTCTCGACGCCTTCAAAAGAGTTTTGAATATAATAATGTTTGTTATATGGAATATACATTTTAGATTACATAATTGTGGATGAATCTCAATAAAAGTGCACATTGCTGAGACAGATAGGATGGATGTAACCACATTTTTAGAGTCAATTTATATCTGTTGTCGGTGCATATCTCTGAAGAACATTGTGAAAACACAATTATCACTGTTCTTCTGAATAAAAACATAAATTTTAAAACATTATTATGTATCTCTCCATATAAAAATATAAGGAGCAAAATTTGTCTGAACATTGCTTTTCTTAAGCCGTTATTTTTATGCTTGTATTAAAATTATGTGAAATTATCATTTCGACGCTTTTTGGAGTATAGACAACAAAATGTGGCATTGCGATAATGTGGGAATACGCCACAAATTTGCTTGTGGCCGTGCAAATCATATTCATCTTGATTGTAAGATTATAATACCGCACACAGTACGCTCATCATAATGGAAAAGGATTACACGCAAATATGCGAGTGGGGTTATTACCGACAATTAGTATTCAACCGCAACGGATCACGAATATCTGTCAGTGGTTATTAAGAGATAATTTCGGGATATAGAGAAATAAACACTGCATCTACAAAAACCAAACAGAAAGACCAAAACTTGACGGATAAAAAGCTACTTTAAAAATAATACTTTTCAAAGCGCTTTTCGAATTAAAAATCAAATGATCATAAATGCATGACTTCTCTAATATTTAGAACTCGTTTCCAAAAATGACTAAATATAGAATATTTACGTTTCTCTATTAACAATTTTCAACATTATTGAGCTTTTCAATACATTTGCTATCAATTGCATAAATATTTGTTGTCTTTATTTACACCAATATTATTATTTCCCAGCAGGTGGAATGAAAAATATTCATAATTGGCTGTGTGAGTTGTTTCAGCGGCTTGTACGGTTTTTGTAACCAGATGCCAAACAATATTCTGGATCATATTCTCCTCAGGTACACGATTAATACTAGAGCATTTTTTAAATTGATTTTGTAATAGCGAAACACTTTGTACAAGTTGTACTTCACGGCAACATGAGTAAGATTTTGCGTCCAGGTTCGGATCCCAGCCTAAATAAGTTTCTTTCAGGGTTAATTTAAAATGGAAGAGTTAAAAGGACGGTAACATGTGCACAGTTTTATGAAATCGCATTCGATTAAGTTTCAGTAGCATAAGTCTATTTAATTAGAATAGGAAGAGGGTTTACACCCAGATATAACTCGCCACAAACCAGAAGAACCGCGTGGAATATGTAATGTTTAAAACACTTCACTGATTTTATACACGTTACACGGAAAGATGATCACAACACGGATATCAATTACTAGTGTCGGTAGTCACGGGTATCAATTACTATCAACACGGAAACCAATTGTTTGTGGTATTTGATAGAGATATATATGTAATACGAATACCTTAATTGTGACTAAGTAATTTTTATAAGTGATTATCAGCATGAACATTGTGTTTTGTGGCAACTGACACTTCATTTCACTAATAAAAAAGTGTAAAAAAGACGCTTATAGAGTTATACTTGACCACAGATCAAACATTTTCTGATTTTTCACGTTCCATTTCATTCTGAAATTTTTATATTAGCTTACTATAGCTATTGTGTCAGGGCTTGTTTCGATTTTATGCTATACATTCTAAGCATTTTCGAGCTTATTATAAGTGTTTTGAAAAAGAAAACACGAAACTAATAAAATATAAAGGGCAAGCGCCAACATATAAGAGCATTTAACATTGCTGATACAGGTCGACGATCTTCTGATTCCATTTCATAAAATTTAAAACGACGTTATAATACTCTATACATCAATTAAATTAATTATCATTTCTTGTGAAATGTATAACATCATAAATATCATAAATTAAATGTAGTAGCTTGGTTTTCTACATTAACATACACATTGAAAAATTTTAATTATTACTGGATCCATTGTCTGCATAAATGCTTCATTTTTTTATCAATACAATATCTAGATGAATTAATTATTGATGAAATGACTCACGTGTAAATTAACATTTTCATAATTTAAAACAAGTTTCTTAATGTTTACATTATTTTTATCTCAATCTTGCGACTTGAGACAACAAAGTTTTTAACTTCTTTCCCATTTTCTGATATTGGATGTCTTTATATTTTGGGAGCAAATAAATATTTACTTCAAGAAAAATTGAAACTAAAGGTAAGACAGAAAACAGTTTTTTAAATTATATGTGGCAAGACATGTTTTCTGGAAGAATTCCATACAAAACAAAAACACACGAAAAGAAAAGTTAAAGATGCTTGTGGTATTGTTTCTGAAAAGCAAACATGGTATATCATAAAGTGCTGATGATCAGTACTGTTCTCTTGGAATAAAAATGCATTTGCAGCATGGAGAATGCAGATGTAAGGTTGATTATAATATTGTTCGCGTAACAGGAATGCTTACAGGAACGTAAGGGGTGTTTTAAATATTTTGTAACTTGGTAATATTCACATGTGTGTTGTTATTCATTCATGATTGTTCTATTTGGCCCTTTAGTTTTTAACACACCTTTATTTTAACTATTGTAGTGTTTAGTACATAATAACACTATGTATCAGTATGTATCAAACCTAATACAGAATGTTGCATAGTGCTATTATGTAAACACTACAATTGTTAAAATAAAGGTCTGTTAAAAACTAAAGGTTTAAATATTTGGCTGGTAGTTACCTAGTATGATATGGAGATTCACCATAATGCAATATGTAATACTGGCATTCACGCAATCAGCGTACAATTGTTTAACACAAGTTTTCAAAATGTGTAAAGATTGTTTAGAATAGTTGTTTGTACAAAATAAGAGCTATTTCTTTTCTTTCTGTGTTGTATAGACTCTGATCGCAATTAATTAAACAAGATGACAACAATTTTAACATTATCATTTTTATTAGTAATTATATTTACAATATTAGTAGTAATATTTACATTTGCGCTCACTGTTTTACGTGCTTTAACTTCACTAAAATTGAACGTTCGTGACATTATTTTATACGATGTGAGAACGTCACATACCACATGTTCTCAATTTTGTTCTAAATATTCCTGCATTTATCTCTGAAAAGCAAGTTTTCAGTAAGTTATTTAATTCCTCTGAGAAGACATCCATATCACAAATACTTTCAAACACGTTCCAATGCACACAGCGCATTGTACAGTAAGAAACACTGTTCATTTCAATTACATCATCGCCTTGGGCATCACGGGTGGTCGAGTGGTGCATCGAATCAAAATACGACCGGACGACAACCATTTCCGTTGCCATTTCGCACGCCTGTGACGTCACACCAGTCGGGCACAGGATGCGTCACACGCATCGAACGCCCTTCTCCCCAAATACACCGCGCGGAGGCGTCGGCCCACGTCGTCTGCCTGCCGGTCACGTCGCCGCCCCCTCTCCCCTGAGAAACTCATTAAGCAGCGGGGGCTGGCACACAGGTCGCCCGGCCCGGGTGTTTGGGCGCCGGTGAGCTGCGGCTCGGATGAACGAGGCTCCGTCAACAGTCGTAAAAGAGAGGAATCGAGAGCCCGGCGACGGCCGCCCGCCCGCCCGCCCGCCCGATTTATTGTTAAAGCGTGATCGACCAAGGTGTCCTTCACTTCCCGCGTCGCCAAATTGAAAGAAGCGTCTGTACGTGCCAAGACAAAGCAATTATATAAGAATGGGCCTGTATTCGACACACAAAGATAAAGGTGCGTGTTGCAGAATATACGACCTCTGCTTTTATCAGAGAACAAGGCAATGCTCGTAAAGCCTTCCATCAACCCCAAATTGAATATGCAGACAAAGGACGTGGTGAATACGATCTCTCTGGCTTTCTTCATCAACAAAACGCACAATCTCCATACTGCGTTTAAATTATTGTTTGCCATCTAATGCTGATGACAATTGTCTTGGTCTCTTAACATCACAATTGTTTTAGGGGAGGCGCCATGTTCCATTCACTATATGCCATGTTCAAGTTGAAGGCAATTTCTCATTGTTGGAATTCCCATTGTGTCACCTTTTGTGCACACAACTCTTCATTTACACTATTTTCCAAACGCACACAATATTTATTTTTTACAAGAAATACCTTCAGAAATAAAGTAGCCTGAACGTTGTTCTAAAACTCCTTTTACTGGTTTTGAACACAAAATGACAATCTCAAATTTTTATTTTTCTAATTATATTATCAAACGTCAACGATGAATTCTTATAATAAAAGAAAATGTCAAAACATTTCATCGAGTGACAAATATATTACTTGATCAACTTAATATAAAATTTTTAATTTTTAATATAAAAAAGTGAATAATTATTTTAAAATGTTAAAATACTATTTTAATAGTTTTTCTTTAGCCGAACTAACACATTTATTTTACATGTAATTGATTGTTTCCTATAACAACAGTACCGTTTCATGCGGTTTCCGAAATGTCCTAGAAACATTGATTTGATATGTGTGTAATGTCACATCACAATATCAAATTTATCGGCACAAAACATTTTGTATGATGCTTGTGTTCTGGTTAGTTTGTTTTTCATTCGATAAAAATATATTTTCCAAACGCAATATTTCTGTTTTATTGGCGGTATGGAAACATAATTATAACAGCAATTAATTACGTTACTTTTAATATAGTCACCTATTTCGACATCAATACTAACGTAATTAGAAATATTGCAGTCATCCGTCATTTGAGGGAGGGGGCCGAGGGGACTCTGTCAAGAATACGTTACAGAGCTACATCGTGACAACTATTTGTTCCCACGCAAATTAGTCTGATTTAATATGAATCGGATATTAATTTAATGTGTCAGTACATTTTATTTAATAGTGCCCTTGTTGGCATTATTATTGGGCAAATTTTGTTAACCGTAAAGTATATTTACTGGATTTTGCATCTACTCTCTAATATTAAGTGTGTGCTTTCATTTATATGCATTTAAAGGAAAACTATTGGTGCTGAAATATTGCATACATTCTCGCATTATTTATGAAGGCTGCGGCATAATGTGCTAATATATGAATCTTCAAAATTGTTTCTAGCCAATAATGTTTTTTCTACGTCCTGGTATTCGAACTCCTAGCCTTTGGAGTTAGCATGCCATTTAAATTACTCCGACATCACCACCCGGCAGTATGCATACAAAAGTTTAAAAGAAAAAATTCAAGCTTCTTTTGTGAGAATATTTAATATTTCCAAGATTTCGCTTCAAATTACCCTTAAACTATTAACATACTTGAAAAGTGTACATGACATTAAGTGAATAGATAATTGTGAAAAGCATTGTATTCGAAAAAATATCTTTATCTTCAATATTGTAGTTGTACGAAGAAGTCAAAAAAGTGTTTAACTTTTTGAAAAAAAAATGAACTTAAACATTAATGGTTGAAAATTTAGTTAACAGTGTAAAATTGGACTATGCCATCTTTGTGAGCGTATTTTATTCTATTTATTATATTTACAATAAATTTAAATCAAACGTTGGGGGTCATTTTTGAAAAAATAGATGTCCCAGGGCCATAATGTAAAAGAACCCCAAAATTCATAGAATGTTTTTCAAAATTGCAGGAATTTCAGTCTAGCCGGATAGATGGAGAAATACTTATTTTGGAAAGAATCGTACGTTTATTTCAGGTGCTGGGTTTGTTAAAAAATCGAAGAACGAACAGACGAACGGTCGTTTCAAGAAACTACCTTTCCGGAATCGGGAGACCCCCCCCAAAAAAAAAGTTCCATTGAAACCTCGAAAATCGATTTTCTGGAGCATTTTAAACTTTCTCTACACTACGGAAATAACTCCGTATATACGCACGTAAAAATAGCAATAGTTCGCAGATTATGGTATGAGAAAATGCAGGTGCAACATCTCTCTCCGAAACAACCTGAGTTGAAGATATTTGGAAACACATTAGAAATAAATTAAATATTCAATGGCACAAATCAAGTCCAAATGAAAAATCCAGTTAACTTCATAAAAATATATCTAACTTCTTTGGACTTGTAACAAATACCTCAATTAAACGTCAAAAACACGTTGCTCTGTCAAGGATTGTAACTAATAATTTGCAATCTCTCATAAATTTCTAATTGAAAAAGTTCCACACCCACGTGTAAAACTTGCAATACTATTTTATCAATAGAACATATCCTTCTGGAATGTTCCACACACATACAAGATAGAAAAATGTATGTAGGAAATGTAAATTTATCATCGCCAAGATATAAAAAAAGTGAT
>BOPP01000116.1:1716767-1732733 GCA_017312745.1 Gryllus bimaculatus
ACAGAGAGGATGGAGAGGGGTGTCACATGTCGGACAAAGCGGGGACGAGGGCCGGGGAAGAGGCGTGGCAGTGCGTGCAGAGGTGGGATGGAATGGGATGGGATGGGACGGGGTGGAGTGAGGAGGGACGAAAAGGTGTAGGGAGGGGCCGGTGATGGGCAAATAAACGGAAAGGACGGGGAGGGAAGACATGTTGGACAAAGCGAGGACGCGGGCCAGGGAAGAGACGTGGCGGGGTGAGGATGGGTGAGGAGGGGGACGGGGAGGGACGAAAAGGAGTAGGGAGGGGCCGGGGATAGGAAGGAGCTGAAAAAGAGAGGACGGGGAGGGAAGAGGCCGTAGTGTTGAATGTTCAGGCAGACGGGGGCGAGAGTGAAAAGGCGGGAATGGGCGGGACCTGGTGGGACGTATGAGCTGAGCTCACGGCAGCTTGACACGCGACGCGGGCTTCTGTGTCGGGCGCGCCCTGCGATACCCACGCAGTGCGAATCGTCACCGAAAGAACTCATTTCAGGACATACGTGGAGAGAGAACCTAGATGATTTTTAATCCTTTTCGACAGTACAAAAAACAAATGCGTCAGACTGGTTGCTGCCCAGAAAATGACGTTTGTTTAAATGTTCTGTTCAGGCCACGTCGGGTTTGATTCTTTGGTCTATGACCTTTCGGAATATTCCGCAATTTTGTGCTACTCTGTTGTTTTGCAATGTAAAAGAGAATTAATGCAGATTGTCTAGAAAAATGGACGTATTTAGAAGCTATATTTTGATTAATCGGGTTTTTCATTGCACGTAAAGAGTGAGTCGAGGAAACAGTATTGCCATTTATCAGTATTCTTCTCGATTGAAATACGATTTTGGTCTAAACTACGAAGTGTAGACTGCCTCTTAAAATTTCAATGCAAACTATAAATGTTTGTCAATTGCTACTGATTATTTATTAAAAAAACTTTTAAATAATATTTAAACATTATAATAATTTAAAGGAGCTTTTTATTCGTCTGTTTGTTTGGGTTTAGTCGACATAACAGTACAATATTTCGAAAATGAATTATCAATACATGTAGTTTTACCTTCAAAAAAGTTTTAATTTTACCAGTCCGTGCCATCAATTTGCTACAAATCAAATTGCATATTAATCGAAAGAATTACAAGGAATCAAACAAATATCATTTATAACTATGTATTTAATATCAAAGCCATCACTTATAAACTGAATACTACGAATACTGCTATCAACAACAATTATCTGGGAATTTATGATGTCAATAATTTTCCGCAGTAGTGGATAGCAAATTTGATATCGTTTAATTATATGATTGGTGATGAAAATGAGTTCGAATTATTCAATGAAAATACAAGTGGTTTAAGACAATGGCTCCTAATTACGTGAATGTTTCTCAAATATATTTTTGCGTTACAATTTGTCGTCCCTTTCTCTCTGACTGGTTGAGACTTTCTTTCTAACTCGTAATAAAAACGTATGAATATTCAGGGGGTACGACTTTGAGTTTACTTTTTCATCAGTTAATAGCAATGGTAGTAGAAATTAAAAAGTTTCATTTATTTTCCATGATAATTAGGAACACTTTGAATGCACATTCTAATTACTCAAGCTAAATAGATTTAGAAAACAGACATATAATGGGGAAAGCTATAAATAATCTCTGTGGTCCAGAGACTGCCACGTTCCGGAGACGAAATCTTTGTTCTCACGGTTAGAATCCGCTGCAGAGACAGCGACAATGGCTCCTGGTTCTGAGTTAACTCAGCTAGTCGATTAGAAGAGCACTGACACTTCTCGGTACACTTACTACATTTACGGGACTAATGACCTCGTGCATCCGAAAAAACTACATAAATGTGGTGAGTCGTGAGGTTAGGTCAATAAAAATCTGTTGTTTTTTTACAGTATATACGTTTCGTCCTACAACAGTACAGGCCAAATATTAACAGTATAGATAAAGCAACCAGTATATCTAACTGTACTGGCAATACGCCCGACTGTACAGTTAAAGCAAGTTTGTTGGAAAATAGATAAAAACATAGAGACTGAGAAATCGGACTGGGAAAAGGAAAGGGAATGTTTTTGGAATAATAAAAGTGTTTCATGAAAGGAGTTGGCGAGGTCAAGAGGAAAAGATTTAGACTTAACTAAAGAATTGATTCAAAGAGATACAGATGAGTTATTTTACGACGATTACGACAAAAAGGAATTCAAATTTTAATAAATGGTTTAAAATGTTTCTAAAGGATAACATTCCCAGTTATTTTTTAAGGTATATGACAGACATAGGATAACACGATATAGTTTAGGTAATGAAATGAGAGCGAGTAAATATTGAATAGTGAGGGAAAATTATAGAACATGTGAGACGGAAGAGGAAGATTAGGAACATATTTTAGAGAGAGGTCTAGTTTTTGAAAAAGGAAGAATATGGGCAAAGTGGAATATAAAAGATAAGGGCGAGATGGTTATTAGAGGACAAAGATGAAAGGATCAGTGTGTGTGATAAATACAGGAAAGGGTTAAGTGAATAGCATATTATTAAATACTTAGTATTTAGAGTATTATTTTTTAATATTATGTATATGCATGTTGTTATTCAACTGTTGTATTTAAAAGTTGTAAAATAAAATTCATTCACTCAGAACAGGCTCAATAAATGGCATAATCGAAAAAACCGACTTTTTATACTAACAACATTTTGGCCTACGTAAGGGGCAAATAAATGGCCGAAACGTTGGCACTGTAAAAAAAACAAACATTCATTAACCTACCCTCACAATTCTCCATGTACATTTCTTATACGAGGTCAAGATCAACCCAACTACGAAACACCAACGGACTCACTCACTCGACGCGTTTGCTCACTCCACGCTGCTGCGCAAATTCTCAACTGCAAATATCCCGCACCTTGCGTCTTACGACCGCTCTGCCCCCATGGGGGTGCCTTGCGGCGCAGCTCGACGCAACGAGCGAGATAGGTCAGAGGTCGCGATACCCAGTCCCGAAGCTCGTAATATGAATATTTATGATGATTGCACTACCGAGACCTCAACAACACACTCGTGCTACGAAGACGTCCTAGTTGACGTCCTGGGGTGTGGCATCGGTGCTGAAACAAAACATAGAACCTCGACTGCTACCGCTGGTGGAAACAAATATACTGATCGCAGAGACGCCGTCGAATCTGACTTAGGAGTATATTTTATGCATTTCCATTCGCAGTAAACTAGAAACGGTGGAATAGTTAATTTCATTTAAATATTTGCATTCAAGCGGAACATGTTGCACTAGAGTACTTGAAATTGCAATTTTAAGCATATTCGGTTCACAATTTTTTACGAATCGTAAAGTCGATTCCATTCAAACTCTATCAGTTTCATACGAGCATTTGCGGAAACATATTTGTCTATTAAGAGAGCCTTTCAATTAATTTTGCACATTTATATTTACTATCATAGAAAAAGAGTTGCTGTTCAGGAATGGCTTAATCAGTGGAATATCTCTTAAATGTTGTTTACTTATTAATTAATAGTAATAATTTCTAGAGGATGGTGATTAATACTATGGTATTATTCACTGAAGTGTCTAATGAAAATTACCAAACGATACATTGAAATTACAACTATTTTTGTATTACGTGGTATGTTTGATGGTATATATGGAAATATTTTTAACTGTATATTGTTGGAAAACTATATTTTAAATCAATGATATAGTTAAATATTTAATTACATATTATAAATTTATAGATCGATATGTGTTATGCATTTGTATAATTCAGTCATAAATGATAATCTTAAAAACTGTAGTTTTGTATTAATATCATTCTTATCTTGTGCCATATATTGTTCATAGAATGGAAGGTCTAATATTTTAAAGGTGGTCTCCAGTACTTTTCGTGTACTAACATAATCTACTTAAATCATCTTAAACTAAAATCTTCACTGGCTAGCACTTCGAAAGATTTTCCGAGGTTTGTGTTTTAAACCTGACTCCATTTATCATTTTTCTTTTTATATCTATATACAAACATGTATGTAATGTTTTGAATAAGCTTAAATGAAAACTGGCGTCATAAAATATGCAATAAGAAAGAAGGCACAAGCTATTTCAATGAGAAAGAAAGCAAATCAGAGTATTATAGGATTAGACGGACAGAGGAGAAGACGAGTTGCCAAGGGAAATATACAAGAGTTCAATGTAGGAATAAGAAAATGCTTGTAAATACCAATACTGCGAAGAGTTAGAAGACCTGATCAACATTGAATGTGAAACTGATTCACTGCAAAGTCATATCTGATACAGATGTCAAGAGGAGGGAGTTCCCCTTTTCCGGGAAGAGCTACGTAGTTGCAAATCTCGCTAAACTCGCCGACGCCAACCTGCCTGATATACGGTTAAGAGAGACCTGTAATTTAATCGTGTTACTTAATTACTGAAATTTCCATTTCGTTTAAAACTCGATAGAAATTTAAACAATTAAGATTGATTTAAAATTTTATTACTCCTATATGTATATTTTGTTCAGTATAAAGTACTTGAATATGCCGAAAATGGGGATAAAGTATCGGCAAAAATGGTCAATAAAATGCTTTTAAAATATTTTTAACATGTCGTAAATAGATAAACAAAAATATTAATTAAATGTCTAAATGACAGATAAAAATATTAATCAAAACCACTTCAGATGAATTCTATCTGTTAGATAAAATCCAACATAAACGATGTAATTGACATGTAACATATTATATTACTGATGTAATTGAGGATTCTTCCTTTCGTTCAAGTGAACTCAGCTTGCAAACTTTTGTTTTGGAATGTTCTTTACCAGTATACCTGCCTTAGTTATTACTAAATCGGAAAACCTGACAAAGATGATGATATCCATCATAGGAACCTTAGGATTCATAATCACAACGGTTGACGTTACAATTTCTGAGCACAGTAATCGACTAGGCTACTCAGAAATTTTGTGGAGAACATTTGTTGCATGCCGTAAATACAGAAGCTTGTAGCATTAAAATGATAATAAAACGAATGAAATAAGCGAAAAATGATTTTAAAACAAGGGAAAAAGTAAGAAAAGGACTATTAGTCGAACCCGTAGTAAAATTTAAAAAAAAAATCAAAATTCAAATGTATCATTTCCTTTTGTCACAACATAACACCAATATCTATACTAAAAGCCGTTGCTCTAAAGGGAATAGAAAAATATTACATCTCATTACCCCCTCTAATGTGGTTTTAAAGTCAATTATACGACACCCCAATCCTCCCAGACGTCAGAGAGTACGAGCCTGAAGGCCCAGAAGGGCCGAGCGCAGGGCGGAGGGATGCAACGCGAGGCGCCGCGCGTCGCTAAGGGCCTGTCACCGCACAGCTCCGCGCCTCGCCTTGCCTCGCCTCGCGTCGCGTCGTGCGGGCCGCCGGCTTAATCACTATTCATAGCGCGTTGGGGGGACGGACAACGGCGACGGCGGCGGTGGCGGTGGCGCGCCCGGTGGCTGCGCCGCGAGTTAGCCGCCCTGATGACAGCACAACACGCCACTCGCGTCTCCCGCACGAGCCCAGGCGCGAAGCCCAAGGCTGCGAGCAGGCCCGCCCCGGCTAGTGCCTTAGTGCGTGGGGACAAGGTGCCCATGTAGCAGCAAATTAAAAATAAATAGACATTCGTCTATTTCGGGACCATAAGCAGCGTTTTAATGTGCACAACGTTTAAAATCGTGGAATTTATGAACCTTCCCCTAACCGATCAAAAAATATCAAAGAAATGAGTTGAAAATATTTTTAAAAATGACTTCATGTAAAATTTCTCCAAAAATCAATATATCTTAAATATACCTGGAATGGTCCAACTAGGTCTTTCTTCTTATGTGATTGATTATCAAGGTAAGCTCAAAAACGTTCATCCGGGCATTTCGATTTTCGGAGGCATTTCGATTTTCGGTTGTTTGTGTGCATTCTCTCACCACCAGCACTATTCTTTGAACAGCATTAACAAACCTTAGTTCTGCAGGAGTGCCCATTTACAGATAAAAAAAGATTTTTTAATACGAATTTTTTTTGCAACCGCCCCCCTCATCTCTGGACGACCATTCGGCCGCGCCTCTCTTACTTCCCGGCGTCCGCCCTTTCTCCTTTGTCCAAGAGTGTTACTTTGACCCGCTGCCGCGACTACCTCTCCTTGCCAGCGCAGCTGACATGCAACCCTCTTGGTGGGGCTGGCGCGGCTCACTTCAAACACCTTGTTTGGCATGTGTGGTTAATGACCGCTCATTTACGCCTTCCGCGAAAGTGCGACCACCCCCAGCCAGCGGCTCGGCCGTACGATCACCGCGCGGCCCCGCCCGTTGTCTCAGAGGTTTCGGCAGCTCTTCCCTCGGTGGCCCAGAGCCCACTTTAGACCATCCCCCTCCGCCACGCCTCGCGGTAGCCACCCCCGCGGCAGGGAGGGTTGGTTTTTATATATTTGTGTGTACCACCGCTGCCCAGCAGACCAGAGAGTAAAGAGAGATTTGAGATGGCAGTTCGGCAAATGTCCGATAGCACAGAAGCGATATTTATTCAAATTCGTCGGTCATGTGAATTTATACATTCCGGTTTACGCAATCAGTCGCATCAATGTGAACGCTGCTTGTTCCACGCTGGTAGTTGGCGCGTATGTCTTGCCACGCAGATATCATGCCGCAACGGCATTAACGGCATCAATCAGGGCTACAGGCTGCCCACATCGCCGTTAATCAGGGCTACAGGCTGCCCACACCGCCGTTAATCGCCGTTAATCAAGTCTTTAGGCTGCCCACATTGCTGTTGATCAGGACTACACGCTGTCCACATCGCTGTTAATCAGGACTACAGGCTGCCCACACCGCCGTTAATCAGGGCTACAGGTTGCCCACACCGCCGTTAATCGCCGTTAATCAAGTCTTTAGGCTGCCCACTTCGCTGTTAATCAGGACTACAGGCTGCCCACATCGCCGTTAATCAGGGCTACAGGCTCCCCACATCGCTGTTAATCAGGGATACAGGCTGCCCACATCGCCGTTAATCAGGGCTACAGGCTGCCCACATCGCCGTTAATCTAGGCTACAAGCTGCCCATATCGCTTTTAAATAGGTCTGCAAGCTGCCCTTCAGCATATGCCTTACTAGCATATTTTCATGTCACTCAATCTGCCGAACTAGACCACGACGGCACGCATTGCCTGGTCATTGTGTCCGGGGAGTTGGAGCATTTGCTCAGAGGTGTTTTGTAACTTGTGCATCGACCTCTAGGCAGCAACGTAAGCCCCGGCAACAATCGGGACGAGTTCAACGCCTCCACATAATATGTATCTGTTTCATTTTGAGAAGGCAATATCATTAATTGAACTATTGTGATCTTCATTAGGAAATGAACTTTTGGTCATTTTGATTATGCCAAACAGTTTTTTAGACTTATTTGTACATTACTAGTTAAGTTTTAGAATTATTTTTCTTTTATTAATAATTCACCGCTCAGGCACGGGATGCATTTTGTATATAGTATAGTAGTTTTATAATTGTTTTCTTTTTCCATTTTCCTTCTTAGACCGCAAGTTTAATTTCAATATTTCTAATAGGAATTATCACTCCCTTTTTATCGTCATTCATTGAACTAATATTTAAGCCAATATCTCTTCTTCATTTATCATTCGGCCAATCCTACCATTTCCTCTTACGAGGTGGTCCTCCAGCCCTTTGTTTTATTAACCCTCTGGCTACATCGACGAGCTACGGAAGGCCGCTATGTGTGTGCCGTGAGCTCATATAGCCAACAGAGCCACCTTCGTGCGTGGCGCCGCGTGACAGGTGTGTACGAGGTGAGTACCGCGTCTGCACGCTCTCGCACGTCACGGACCCGCACGACGCACAGAAATTATAAAACAGAAAATTTGAAATTGTATTGTAAAGGTTATTCCAATACTTTACGTCTTTATGATATTGTTTAGCAAAAATATCGATATATTTCAATATTCAGATTTTCTCAATAGAAGTACCTCAGCCTGCTAAGAAACATCTTGTACTTCCAAATTAGTAAATTCTGACAAGGCCGTGCAAGAGGAAATAAAATAGTTGTTTTTATAACAAGGGTGCGAAACAGGTAAAAATTCCGGCGAGCTCTCCGTAGGTTTCCGACCAACACTGTGTATTTTCGAAAATTGTGAAAATTTGACATTTCAAAACTACATAGTTTAAGACAGATTTTCGACTTCAGCATAATCTGTTCTAAAACATATCTTTAAGAAAGGTCACGTAGATTTTAAAAAATCCTAGTAGATCTTGTCTTATTGGTATATAGTTAAATGGCTCGAGTTTTTGCTACGATTTGGTTTTTAGATTTTGCATACCTTTATAAAATAAATTCCTATTATTTGTTATTCCTTCTTATTTACGAAATTAGCATTAACATCTCGGAGGGCTTTCCCGCACCACTCTCAGCCTATACTCCGATTTTAGCATAGTGAGAATTCACGGACACGAGCTGCACGGAGAAGGGGCTATTGTCATTCAATCGGGAGCTTCGTTACGATTTGAATTTTTGGTTTTGGAGCTCCCGATTGGATGATCCTGTCGCCTCTCCTTGCAGCTGGTGTCCTTAAAGTGGCACTGCGATTAAGTCTAAAGATAGGGAGGCGGGGAGAGGGCGTATGTAACATCTCGCTGTTGCACCGTCGCGCTACTCGTATCCCGGCGATAACGCTTCGGACACCCTGTCGTCGCCGGACATCCTCCCTGCGTCTCGCATCGTGTCACTCTGTCGCCCTCCGCTCGCCGCTCAGTCAACCCTGACCTATCCCTTGGGCGGCGCAACCCCCGCCCTAATCATCGGATGGAATGGCTCAGTGGCAGCGCTCGCATTGTCTCTGCAGCGTCAGTGAATCTCGGGCGCAGGACTCCGGATATGTTCTTGGAGGATTTTAGGCACTAGCCTAAAATTAGGTCAAGTTCATTCATTTCACCGGTCAATACCAGGTAACTCTCGGAGTAGTGCCCAAACAATCAGGTCACAGACCGCAAACCGTTCCCTTCCTCGTCCCTAACCGTCGTTTACATGTACACACACACACATGCGCAAACATGAACGTACATTATACTACCTCAAATATCGAAAAAACAGATTGGAACGTAGGGCTTGTTCCGGCTGGAGCTAGGATATCTGGAGGAGAAACCATTGCAAGTCTACACGGAAGTTGACATCAGAACTTACTTTTTAATGGGCAAGGAACACCGCCACTTACCGGGATACTTATGAAACTAATGGTAACGGAAGTTGTTGCGGCCGGAAACATAAATACTCGATCAACCGACCGTATCGTACCCAAGAGCTGCTACTGTCCTCCTCCACAATACAGAAGCTAGCACTTTAGCTTCGTCAACGCGACTTGCGGGTTCGATCCCGGCTGAAGGTGTATTTTCGAATATCAGAATGACTGTAGTGTGCCAAGTCACATGGCTGGCAAAAGTTCACTGTCAGATGGCTGGAAAAATTAAATCCTTCTGGCAATTACCCGTCCTAGCGATATTTCCGGTTTCCTTACCTGACAATTCGAATATAGTTTACTGAGACCGGCGAAGAATGATAAAGATCACACGCAGACGCATCAAGGGACGCCCACAGCCTAGTGATGCGACTTCGATAACAAAACATCGATTTTACCAAATACCGATGTACAGAAATTAAAACATCAATGTTACATCAAATATCAATATTTTTAAACATCAATGTTTTTAACCCTCCAACATTAAATTTTCACAAACAAAATTTAATTTAACAGTGACAATGCATATTAATTTATACTTAAGATTCAACTCAAAACAAAGTTTAAAAGAATAGTAATAACTGCAGAAGATCGATGATGGTAGTACTATGAGCGTGCGTTTCGTTCGAACAGGTAGTGGTATCATCAGTTATTTCATATCTTAATCTTTCCAAAACGATATTATGGGACTATTTCATTTACAAACGAAACGTTGAAAACGTAAAACCATCAATCATAAACATCGATGTTAAAGAAGCATTAGATGTTCGAATGCTTTCAACATCGATGTCTCTATAAAAATCCTCGAACTCGCGTTGAGACAGGCTTCAAAGGAAACCTGGGTCGACAACACGGGTGCGGCACAGCATCCTATGACCACCTCCTGCAAAATACCCCATATGCTGAAAAATGCGGAAAAAGTGCTGCCACGCAGGCTTTGGTTGTTTATTTTTTGTCAGAAAACTGCAAAACATTGCATGTGATGAGCAGAGAGAGAAAGCTACATTTGCTGCGCTTAAAATACTTAATTTTAAAAACTTTTTGTTCTTTTCGAGTGGTACTGTCGTATTTTCTGAAGGCAAAATTGATGTTCTTGGCGGTAAATTTGGCTTCTTGATAAATAGTACTCTAAAGAACTTATGATGACAAATCTAATTTGTTGGAATTTATAAATTTACTTGTAGAATTCTATTTAAAAATTATTTATCGTAAGCGACAAGTATCCTCTCGCGTAGCGTTTGTAGAGTTCGTAAAACAGTCAAATGTAAAATCAATATACTTCTGAGGGGGTTCAACAGGAGAGTTTTATGTGAACTCCTTTTTAGTAATTCGTAATTAACGAAAGACATGCGATAAATATTTTCTCTACAGATAGATGTAATTTCAGTGAAATTAATAAATTACTTATTTCCTTACGATTTGAAATGTTTGTACAAATGAATCCTAATGTGGAACAAATATCTTCTAATATACTCATCTATTAGATATACTTTATATTATGATAACCCGGGAGGTGCCGTTACAAAATACAGTACCTCTTGCAACATTTCCATCCTCCAGTTAAAACATTCCTCTTCAATTTGTGCTGTTTTTGCACTTATCCGAGCAACAATGCCCGTAAGCCGCTGCTAATAGGGGCCTCTTCGCAGACGGCCAGGAGTCCAGCGGGCCGTGAGGGCCGCAATGAGCGGGAGCGCGGAGGGGTGCACAGCCCCGACCCAGCGTAATCCCGGGGCTCGTTGTCCGCGCGCCCAAAGCCCACGGGCGCCGCCTGCGAGGATCCGCGTCGCGCTGTCGCCCCCTCCGCCCTCCGCCGACGACGGCTCCGCGCCGCTGCTCCCCCACGCTGACAGGCCCCGCCTTGCGCCGCCCGCTCGCCGCTCGCGTTCCACAGACCGCGCGTCCTCTCGCACGGCCCCGTCCTCCGCACGCCCCGTCCTCCGCCAGCCCGTCCTCCGCCACGCCCCGTCCTTCGCCACGCCCGTCCTCCGCACGCCCGTCCCTCCGCCAGCCCCGTCTCCGCCACGCCCCGTCCTCCGCCACGCCCGTCCTCCGCCACGCCCGTCCTCGCCACGCTCCGTTCCGATCCTTATATTTCGCTTTCGTGATCATCGTCTCTCCGTCCTCACGCCGCCCCGACCGTAGCCGCCGCACTTTCTCCGCCCCTCTCCGTCCCCCGTCGCGCCTACCCACACTCCGCCCAGTTCTGTCCGCCGGCTCGCCCCGACCCACTCCACCCCGCCCCGCTCTCCGACCGGCCCGTCATATCCCTCTTTGACCTCCGACCCGCTCCAACCTTCGCGACAGCTTCGTCCTCTGCCCCTCTCCGGCCTCCACCCCGCACAGTCCTCCGTCCCACACAGTCCTCCGCCCCGCTCTGTCCCCTCCGCCCACCGCTTCTATCTGTCCTCCGCCTCTCTCCGTCCACGGTCCCGTTCCATCCTCCGTCCCTCCTCGTCCTACGCGTCATCACCGTCCTCTATTCTGCTTCATCTTCTGTCTCGTCCTTCGCTCATTTTTTTCAATTAAAAAGAAGCTAAAAGCCTACTGTTTATTCACGAGAAAGCAGAAGTAAAATGCTAATTTCATTTTCAAAATTCAATATTTTCATAATTCAATTTGATTTCTAGAATGTAATTGAAAAATGAATGAAGGTCTTGATATTGAATGATAAAAAAAGGATCATTTTCTATTTTCTGTGTTTTGAGTATATATCGGATTTTTAGGGTAATGCCTATTTTACTCTTTTCACGTAGACTCTCAAGATTAATTACAAATACGTTTCAAGAATTTTCGATAACATAGGAACCATATAAACAGTGCATAAAATGCCGATTTCAATGTTACAGTCCAAGCATGTCTATTCGTCCGTTAATTAAATTTTTAATATTGGGTGTTCGAAATTTAACAGCGGCTATTAATAAGCTTGTTACGTACTCGAAACATCATAAGAAGAGAGATTGTTTCCACTCGTAACGTCATTATATCCAGTTGCTGCGCGTTTTATTGCTAGTAATTGTCTCATATTCCTATAAAACGTTCTAAATAACATTACTGAAGAGTGTAGAGAAAACGTGTACATCAATATAGAAATACAATAGTTTATTGCGCTTTTGTTTACAATAACCCAGTTCAATTTATACCATTACAAACCAGTTCCACAATCACATCGTGATAACACAGTGTTTTCAGCACATTCTTCGATCTACAATCCCAATTACAGCGCAGCTTGCTACTCTCCAATAGACTAAACAAAACCACGATCTATAACTAAGCAGTATATATGTCATTCCATGAGATCTAATCACATCCCCCATCAACTTGCCATGTTTTTTATTTGAATTATCAACTACTCCTCTAAGCGCTCGCATACCATCTTATACGAGGGACTAGGGACTCGTAATACTAGGGACAACATCACGTCAATGACACGCTTCGAACCTTTCGTTATGGTAGCTGCTGCTTAGATCACGTGAGCCTCCAAACCGTGCGTTGCTGTGCTGCGCGTGCGTTATTTTCAGATGTCCTCACACAGACATCACACTTTCTTCATAGACTGTCGCTCGAATTGGACATTTATATTACACTCGATAAGAGGTGTCACAAAATTCGCTGAACAGTTCGTCCTATTTACAACTTAGAGAATTCGCGGTTTCGCTCTGCATAAAAATTCTAAAGGGTGAAATTTCCCAGGATGACACAATTAGACCCGTGGCAATTAACTCAAAAGTTTCAGTATGCACCAAACACAAATTTAGAAGTAGAAAGGTCACTTGCTACCGATAAGATGCTTTTTAGTGATAAAAGATACAGAACTCAGCCAATGTTTGTGCTATATTTTGTAAGCAAATATTTGAAGAGAAAGAAATTTCAACTTTTTTTTACACGTTACAAAAATATTAACACATTAGCTCTCCAAAAAGCGTAGTAAGAGTAATGTTGCCTTTGCGACGGTGAGTACGTATATAAGTATCCGTTTTTGGTAAATAAGGTGCTCAGTGGCTATGGAGTTCATTAATACATCATCTTATACTTAGGGCATTTGAAAAATAAGTTAGATTTGAACATTTTAGGTCCAACAATCCTTTACTGAGAAGTGTAATACAACAAAATATGACACACGTACAGAACACTATCTCTCTACATAATCTCCCAGGCGCTTCAGATATTTGTCTGAACGTTGCACGAATCGTTCCATGCGATACAAAATCACTCCATGCTTTTCAATCGAAAAATTGTGGTGCTACAAAACACATAATTTCTCGCATTATTTATAACTGGTCCTCTTTATTATATTACTACAGAACCCTGCAAAGGTATTTTCAACCAGCAATTTATTTAGCCGATCCGAAACCCTAACTCAGATCCTTAAGATTAACTGGCGGTCCCTCATACTTCTACACCAGAGAAGCGCGCATGTGTGGAATTCTGGCAAACGCGTCAAAAAGTAAATGTTTGTTTTATAAAAAACTAAAAACTGAATATAGCCGTTTGAAACTTCCAAAGCCTTGAGGTCGATCGGGCAATATTAATTATGGAGAAAGTAGGTTGAACGCTTCAAGTGCTAGCTTTGGCCACAGACGGTCAGACAAACGTTTTTCCGTCAATCCATTTATCGGTACCAATGACCCACAAAACATGGATTCTCGCAACATCACTCGTTAGACAATTTTTTGTTTCCATTTAGCAACTGGATTTATCCAGTTTTTCGTTTCCAGGGCCCGGCAATAAGAGCTTTTGTCTCGAACATTCGCTGTATTTTGGCGCACGGTTATATAACTATCTCTTGTTACCCTTGTAACCTTTAATCTTTACAAAAACTCTTGTAATCTTTGTTGTCTCTCTTGTAACCTTCCTAAGGGCTAGAAAGTAAAAACTGTAGCCATAACTTTATCCGGTGATGGGGACCTTTGGATTTTGTTGTCACAGGCGATGATATGTCTCCATTCCATTGATATTTGCGTCGTTTCTTGAGTGAAGTAATGCGACCATGCCTTATAACCTGATATGAAAATGCGTAAGAAATCATTGACTTTTCACCCTCACCATTTCACATTAGCCGAAAGTAACAATGAATGTAGCCCATCAACTTCTGATATTTCGCGATGTATCTCTCCACTTGTGAAAAGTTGTGCCAACAAATAACATTTCTTCCGGTCCAAATAAATCGACCCAGATTATGCACCATTCCCCAAAATTGTGAGACAAATTACGAACAATATTATTTTTCCAAAGTTTTTAGAGGATCTTAGTTCCTCTAATAAAAATATAGGAAATTATATGTTTGTTGAAAAGTCATTTTCATGTGATTGTTTGTACCCAATTATGAAATTATAACGCGTTATCTTTTGGAGCGAAACTGGATAAAAGTGATTCCAGCATTTTATACGGCCATTTCTGGTCTTGTACGTAATCATGATGAAAATATTTCCTCCGGAAAGCGCTGAAAGTCAAACATTTGAACATAACTTAATTTGTTACTACATATGATACGTTACATTTGGACTGAGCACGAAACGCGATAACATTACTACAGTGTACATAACTTATTTCTCAGTACATAATCACTTCACATTACAATTCAACACATTAGAACGCTCTCGAAACTGTTCAAAATGACGAAATTACACCACACGCTTAACAAACCAAAGTTCCGAAAAGTAACGCCAGGAGCGCGGTAGTCAAACTGGATAAAATGTGTACCGAAAAATGAAGCATGCGTCATTTTTTCCTACAAATTACATCCAGACTGGTCTGTCTCTTTTCTCTATGATGAAAAATTGGTGAAAAATTGTTCGTGTAAAACAGACTTAAGTCTGGTTATGATCAAGGGCATATTTTGCCCTTTAACGTCTGTTTTTTATCGATTAGCATTGTCTGTCCTTTCTCATGAAGTCCAATTCTAGGCGATTGATGAACGCCCAGGGTATAACCACCACGGGACCTTGTGTATGGGAAGCTGATAAATTAGTCACAGAAGAAGGGATGTGTGCAGCCACGCCCATTCGGACTTTCCATAATGCTCCCCAGCTTTTAACATTTGACGAAGAATATTTGTCATTACAATTTTTTTATTCAAAACAACCACGAAGCAGAAGGTATCCGCTGTGTATTGAAATGTTTTGAAATTATAGAATGTTTTCGAATTAATTACAATTATTTTGTTAGTGTAATAAATGTTTCAAAAGAAAAAAGTGGCAAAACCATTTGATTTATTATAAAAAAATCAAAAAAAAATGTACGGAGTGAATATACCGATACGTTTAAAGTTACGCTATACAATTAAAATTAATGATAAAGATACATTTGGCAATTAAATTTTTTTTTTTTAAATTTTACTTGTTATTGATTTTGATCCCCAATTGGTCTCCGGCACTTGCCACGGCCAAGAATCAGGCAAGGTCGAGATACTGACCTGACAATCCCACACAAAATATCAACTATGTTAGCGCACGTTTATTTTTCCCTGTTGGAAACAAAGACGGAACACTAACCGTGGAGTTTCGGTTTCCCATTCAAGGATGAAGGGTTTTCAAGACCCAACGACTGGTAGTCTGGTATAGTTACGTCGGCAAGAGTTGTAATACGTATTGTATGATTTATGTATTTGCTTCTTCTTCTCCTTCTTCTTCTCCTTCTTCTTCTCCTTCTTCTCCTTCTTCTTCTCCTTCTTCTTC
>BOPP01000116.1:1749226-1761814 GCA_017312745.1 Gryllus bimaculatus
CACGCCTGATGTCGTATCGGATGCCGTTGAGCTCGTCGAAGCAGGGCTGCACGGCGAGGGCGCCGGCGGGCGTCTCAGGCCAGCAATTGACGCCGTCCCAGGCGATGGCGCAGCGCAGCGGGGCGTCGGCGGCGGCGTCGGGGGCGTCGCCCTCCATCAGCGCCTCGCACGCCCGCTGGCGCTGCAGCGTGCGCGGGCTGGGCGTGGTGGTGGGCGCGTCCGCCGCCACCGCCTGCGCCGCCGCCGCCTCCGCCGCCGCCGCCTCCGCTGCCTCCGCCTCCCACGCGTCCTCCATGGGCGAGCGCGCTACTTCCTGCCAAAAAATCGTAATATTCCCATCAACAATGTGGAAATCTCTTCACTTCGTCCCACGTGTCTTCCATAAGCGAGCGCGCTACTTCCTGCCAAAAAAGCATAATATTCTCATTACCTCTTCTGCGCCGCCTCCACCGCGTCTTCCATGGGTAGGCGCGGTACCTGTTAAAGAAGTACAATATACAGATGATTAATTATTAGTGATAATAAGGGCCAAAATGCTAAGGTGGTTTGTCCCATATGTGTAGTGCATGTTTTCCTCAGTAGGTATCAGAGGTCTGCTTCCGCTGGATTGCGAGAGAGAGAGCGCCGACCTACCGTCGGCTAGCGGGGTTTTCCTCAACCAAACATTCCCATCAACCACCCGGAAATTTCTGCCCTTTGTCGCATTATTAAGAAACAACATAACTTGCGTGCACATTTACATACGAAAACGTATATTATACTTTGTTCGAAGCCGGAAGAGGTGGCTCAGGGTATCAATTAATGACACTATAGTGCCTCTGACCGCGAGGTTCTAGGTTTGAGTCTCGACGATAGCAGACGTTTCAACACCAGGTAGATATATCAATTCCATTCGCTGCCTGGAGGAGAATTCTACGGGCCGGCTGCTCTGATCGGTAGTTTTCCGAGGTTTCTCCGAACAATTCCAGGAGAATATTGTACCCTATCATATAGACTACAAACCGCGCGCTATCTTTCCTTCCATTTCCTTGTCATATTCGTACCCCTTACTTAAACACACACACACACACACAAATACACTTCATTCTCACACTTGCCGGGAAACCGACCGGGAGCTGCAGTAGGTGGGGTCCGGATCTCGGCATCCGGCGGGGGACGATCACCGCCACCTGGCGTGGAATGAACATGCACTACGCTTGCAGGAATAACGTGTTTAGCAGTAGACGCGCCCGGATTCATTCATGAAACGGCCATCTCCATTCCGCATCCACCTCCATTCCTGTAACTGGACACCAGTGCGCAAGCATCGATACTTTTCAGTACATTTAGTAACACAACGTCTTCAACATTACACACAGGCATTTCGTAGACGTGCTTCATTTTCAGCCCCCGAAAAAATGCAAGGAGATCTTGCAGGTTAATTAGCTGCCCCCACCCCCACGCTCTATTCAACATTTTGGATATTCATGAATTTGATATTAATGATCATGATAGTCACGAATTCTAAGGCCGTTATGAGCAACCGCACCATGATGTTGCAGCTACATTGTCGCTGGATTGGCGATGCATCGGATATCACTCTTCGTAGAATTGCTTAAATCGTGGTTCCGAGCGCGTCATCTGCTGTGGCCATGAGTCCTGTAAATATTGAGCATTTTTATCACGGTAGGTGTAGGTGTCGTCCACCCTGTTGGCGAGATCCGGTGCCGACCTACATGTCAGACTGTGGGGTGACCCCCAACTAAGTACCTCCCACTAGCGGAGAACCGCCGGGGATAATCTCGAAGCCCCCGATTGCTCTTTTGTCATATGTGGTGGTGTACATGTAAGTGAATGCGTTTGTAAGTAAGGTATGAAGATAGGACAAGGAAGAGGGACAGATCACGGGTGGTTGGAAGTTGTTTTGTTAGGGTTCCACTCCATCATTCGCCTGCTGTCGAAGGAAAAAACAGAAAACTACCTATCAGACCAGCCAGCAACTAGAATTCCTCCTCGAAACAGCTGCAGGATTTGACTTAGCTCTCTAGCTAGTGCCAGAAATTCTGCCATCGACTGTAATCGAACTCTAGGACGTACTAGCCAGAAGCACTACAGTCACATCAATTGATTGTCTAAATCACCTAAATCGGTCTGCGTACGCTGTTAGAGCAACGCGAGCTCTTTTTCTGTGCTCACTGGAGAGCAAGAGCGGTACATAAAACTCCTCAGTTGAGAGACATACAATAGTTGGTGGTATTCACAAATCTGCACTCAAATGTCAACCTGCTGAAGTGAACCGTTTCATTCATATCTATTTGTCGAGTAGATGCGTACACACTGATTTTATTTACATGAATGACTGACGTTAATGTCTTAATTAAATATATGAAAATTTAATACGGAACATGCTACAAAAGTTAAATGATGTATTTGTTTTTCGCAAGATATATTTGAATACTTTTTTTGGTAGATCCAATGATAAGTAATAAAATAAAAGTTAAAAAATAAAAAGGTTAATATAAGAGATTTAAGGTTTAAAACAATTCGTTATCAGTGGTCGCAAAATAAAGCTAGATATGGAAAACCAATTAGCGTAACGAGTTTAGTCCCTGAATGCCTTGGAGTGTGTTGAGTGCATGTATGAGAAGTGGAAATGACAAAGCATTCATATGACGACACTTCGTTTTGCAATGAAAACTTGCACATGAAACAAGGTTTTAACTTTCTATAATAATCTTGAAGTCGGATTTCAATTCCATTATTAAGGGAACAAAAAACTGAAAATAAGGTGCTGATATGTAGTAGCTGAGGAAAGGATGGGAAAACACCGAATATCTAGCAGAGACCAATGATATCAGCAAACTAGTGCGACAAAGTCTGTTCCATTTTCTAGCACCACTAGTTTAACATTTTGATCTACTTTTATTAAAACCAGAGAAATTTTGAAAACTGCAAAATGTTTAATTGTTTTCGGAGCTGCCACATACCTTCAATCCTAAAACCAAATATTTATTTTACAATAAAGTGAATACTTCTATTTCGGCATGTCAGAAGAGACATTTTTTCAAACTTTCCGTAAATACGCAAAATTCACCGGGGTTCGTGGAACCTATCGTGACATGAGTACTCTGTTGAATAGAACGTGAACTAAGCAAAAAGTACGTTAGTAGTATCCTAAACAATTCTTCTAATCATAAATAATGTTTCCTAAGATGAGAACAAATTTGGTATGCCGCGCACTCTCATTAGTTTTCGGGATCTCTTTTTTTCAGTTTTCAATAGAGTTTATTTCAGTTTTCTAGAATTCTCAAGCAATTATCGCTTTCCGATAAGAAATAAAAATACACGACTCATTCAATTCAAAACCGGATACTAAACGAAAAGTACTTCAGTGAACCATTCAATCTTTTATACGGTAGATTTGAATAAGTTACAGGAAAATGGGAATCTTAAAAAAATTATGTTTGTCGCAAGCTCTAAAGCGAAGATAGAAATTTTTTACTTCTATTTTATAGCAGTGTCTTTGCTCAAGAGTTCATCTACGCCTCACTAACTTTTACCGACCTTTAGTGAAGGCACTAAACTGTGAAACGAGACATCTGTATCAGTGACAGATGGAAGCTATTATTGCCGTTTTGAAATGTGATCTTAAGGGTAATAAATAATACGTACAGTTTAATAAAGTTTTACTCTATAGTTCGTTCCATCATTCTAATATCGATTTTCATCGAGAGCTGCCCCAAAATGTATGCAGTGTGGGGCTCGTAACGCATATTTACTTTCGAGAGTAGTCAGTTCTGTCAGAGATCTTTCAGAGGTGGTTGAGATTTTGGTCTCTTTGCAGCGACGGTGGCGTTTCAACACTTTCAAGTTACGACAGACATAAAATCCTTTTCGAAGGAGAGTACAAGCTCCGAGATCTCAGTGACAATGCCGTGGCCCCTGCAGCATCGTTGATCAGGTGGAACTAGAGTTCGAAATCCGAAGGATTTTGGACAGAAGTTACATGGGAAGGTCGAATTGAATCACCGCAGAGAGGAGAATTCGTACACCCGGCTGCTCTCATCGGAGGTTACTCGTGCTTGCTTCTAACAGTACCAGGCTAATGCTGGAGCACGAATGTCGAATCTTAACCAAAGGGCCAGGAACTGCATACGATATTTCCTTCCTCGTGGTTTATCCGTTCCCTTTACACATACATTCATATTTCCATATTCTACCCTACAGCACATTTCGAGAAATCAGTGAGAACCTCTGATTTTGTCCTGATAAGAACAGTGGAGAGATGTCACGAGATATACATTTTCCACAAACCGACGAATAGATTGGGATAGGATCTCACGGTCCAGTGTGGTAGGAACACCATCTCATTCCGAGGTAGAGTAGATATACCGTGTACTACACATACGCGATAAATAACCTTAGTACTTAACGAGTTCAGGAACAATAAATACTCACTCACGATGAAGCGTAAATCGATCACTATGTTGTTTGAAGTTCTAACATTTATTAATTTATAACCTTCCAGTGAATTCAAAACAACCTGTAATGTTTGCATTTAACCATGTTATTTGACTTAATTCCTTCGGAGAAATGTCAGGTATTTTTCATACGATCGTAGAGAACTGACGCACTTACTTGTTTGTCTACTAACGCTGTGAATGTTGTTTTTAGAACGTTGACAGAACGGGGTCTATTGAAATATCAGAATGAAAGTACATGCAATCCATTAAAGAAAAATTATTGTGTAGGGTTATTTCTTTTCTTTTCAAGGCAAGAAGAGCCAAAAATGGGTACTAGCAAAAGAAAATATAATAACAATTTGAAAGATAAGAATAACGATAAGAAAAAATGTAGAAGAATCACACAAAAGAAACACAAAGGACTATATGAAGACAAATTACAAGAGGAAAAATTATAATAAAACAATGAAGAAGAAAACAAATAAGTAGACGAAGACAAAGAAGAAGATAAAAAGAAGACAAAGAAGAAGTCGAAGAAGAAAACGAAGAAGACAAAAAAGAAGTCCACGAAAAAAATAAGAGGAAGAAGAAGAAAAAGAAGAGGAAGAAGACAATGAAGTACGAGAGGAAGATGCAGAAGAAGAATAGGACGAAGAAGACCCACAACAACAACATTAATAAGAAGAAAGAAAGAAACAACATTAATAAAAAGAGTCACAACAACAACAACAACAACAACAAAAAAAAGAACCAACCTTCACCTTCAAGGTGAAGCAAAAGAAGTACCTGCTGCTCCCTACATGCGAGCCTCCTGCATCCTCAGCCGCTTCCCGCGCCCTCCTCGCGGGGTCGCCCACCGAGTGGCCCCATGCGTCGCCACGCGCAGCAGCCCGGGCCGGCGGCAGTGGCGTGGCGAGGAGCGAGGGGCGGGGGGCGGGGCGAGACGCCCCTGAAAGTTGGCGCCTTAATTTCCGCGCGCGGGCGCGTGGGCGTGAGCGAGGGCTCGCGCCGCGGAGGCTTCGGCCGGGGCTTCTCAGGCGAGCGCCGCCGCGGGCCCTCCCGTCGCGCCACGCGCCATCGTGCGGGGCCGCGTCTCCAGCCCGCGACGCGGAGCCTGCGCGGAGGACGCGAGAGGAAATGAAAGGGGATGTCGAGATGGCTGCCCTCCCAGTGGGTTCCTGGAACAGAGAGAAGAGGTTTCCGTGCGTCACCAACGATAGCTTCGACTTGCACAAGATAATACATTGTAATGGTGGAAGAAATCCACTCTTCTTGTTTATCTTCTGTTAGTTTTGGGGTACGTGATGGCATTCATGTTAACATAACAATAAGAAATATAATTGTTAAATACTGTATACACGCGGTTGAAGATGATGTATACCAGAGATTAAAAATTAATTCGTTTAAAACATGATAATTTATTTATCATAAGTATAATTGTCATTATTAAGCTGCGGATAGGCACGAAGACTGTAGAAATCGGTAAGTAAAATAGGTATTCAGAAACGTAAAATATGCATAAAAATGCAAAAAAGACATTTAAAAATATAAAATAGACATTTAAAGGTGTAAAATAGGCAATTACAAACGCACTGTATATTTCTATTCTCCTTTGTATTCTTGTCTAGAATGTGTCTGAAGTAACATAATAGTTACCATCATGAAATGTTACCTTTCAGGATTCTTCTGACAGATGCTCGTAGAAATCCTTTCTTCCATTCTTGCGCAATTCGGACAAAAAAGTCTGAATCGTGTTAGCTACTGTTTGGCTTTTCATTAAACGCAAGCTAATACTCGAATGCTGCAGAGTAAGACCTGTTTTATCACATTAAACTTATACATAGTGAAAATATTGTAAGATTTTTTTAATAAACATGCATAAAGCAAGTGTCGCAACTAGTGGTGTTGCAACATCACATATTTTATCGCATTACCTCTAAAAATATGTTTTAAATTTTACTATTTTCAAAATTCGGAAAGTTAAACGAAAACGAGACCAGGGGAATGGGTGAATTCAGGGAACGGTTTGTAATATTATCTTTTCACGCGTCATCATATCTACTGCTCGTACCTAGCTCTATTATTTAGAAGTGAAACAGGCAGCAATTTAACAATTATATTGCACTCGGTATGAGCGAAATCACTAATGTAATACAGAATAAACGATGTCTGTGAGTACTGCTTTTTCACTCGAATTACCAATATGTGAAAATGTTGATCAGTGTTGCAATACTAGTGAAAATTTCTTGATTTTAATAATTTTAAATCTCCGAAATCAAGGTTTTTAATTACATCCCCCACCCATAACGTTCCTAATAATTAAAGCCTATTGCGAGTAAATTAGTTAAAGTTGTAAATCTTCAATATTATATTGGCTTTGTTTATCCCGTTCATTTGAAATTCAACTGTCCTAATTTCGGCAGAACATGGTCATGTAAGCCATAAAATTGTATCTGAAAAACTTATTTTATGAAGTGTTTTGCAGAATTAAGTCCACTTTCAGACGATGTTTAATTCATGCAAACTAACAACAAATCGTTGCCTCTAAAATATTACCAAACGTTTAAAAATCGCAATATAATTGCATTTATTTTTTGCGTTTTCAGGAATATAATCGAGTTTAATCTTAGGAATCAAATATCAACACATTTATAAGAAGTGGTGTTTTTGTTGAAAAAGCTAAACGTAGACTTATTAAGATAGAATTCCGTAATAAAAATCATTCGACACTCCCAGTTGATGAACTTGAAATGCTTGATAAATGACACACGTACAAAATATGTTTCTTTACTTCTCTAGTTTGGAACTAAACATTCAGAAATTTAAAAGAGAATCTAACAGTTTCATCTAACCTGCAGCTCAATTTCCGTCAGGAAACGCCTCGCCGTAGTCGATGGAAGTAACTCTCCCGATAAAGTTTCTGACATTTAAAGGTGAAACGAACCCTGAACAACTCAAACAGAGTAAGTTACATCCACTAGGAGAGTCTGTAAAGCGAACAAACATCTGGGCGCGGCCGGGCGTCCGGTCAGATTGAGTTGAGAGAACTCGTCGAGTTAAAATGTTAAAGTTACGCTCGCCGGAATATGGGACGAGAGCACGCTACATGCCTCCATAAGCGTGAGACGCAAATCAAAACACGCAAAACAAGGCAAATGGAATTTATATGGCGAATTGATGTTAACTTTGAACGCTTTTAATAAGGTTTTAATGTGCGAATAATTGTTTATAAAGCTCTTAATTATCTTTAAAATCTTAATTATTGGTTTAACGGCTGAATTTAAAAAATTCGAAACACAGTATTTATTGATGAACATTTTTATACCAGTCAGTATATTCACTCCGGCACTTCGTAAACCAGTGGTTTCAGTGTTTTTTCTAATTTATATTCAATTATTCAAATTTAAAACAATACAGGTCTCAAAATAACTGTTCAATACAATACTTTTCAATATGATACTGGAGCAGTTCTCCCATCTATGTAATCTACTAGGTTGCATTTAACTTTCTACTAATAATAAATACTATTTTTAATCTATTAATAGTACTACTATGAAAGTTTCATATACGTTTGAAATACTTACAATAGACACATTCAAAACTATCACCCATTATTATGTTGTTCCTTTTGGTATCTTTTTTATCGTCGTACACATTGACCAAACACTAAGCACCATCACATTTCGATCCATTCATTATACCACTTCCCCGATGACACCATCTAAATGGTTCCCATAGTCCCATGCCAACTTCTCCATGCCTCTCACTCAGAATTACAAAATGATAAATAATCAAGTCTTGTTTCCAAATCAAACACACTGAAAAGCCGGGCTCACGTGATATGACGTGCGGCGTACCAGAGACCGACTGCGGTAATGGAAATGTCCTGGAGGTCAGAAGGGCAGTGACGTAAGCTTTCTCTGGCGGTCGACGGCATCCTGCAGGAAGGGGAGAGCGAATGCCGGGGTCAAGGTCACGCCAGGTGAATAATCCTATCGGATTTATGACGGGGCTTAGCGCTGTTGGCACTGCCTGTGCGTTTGCGTAACGACACGCTCGGCTACTGCCGACACACACACACACACACACACACACACACACACACACACACACACACATACACACACACACATACATACACATACATACATACACATACATACATACACATACATACATACACATACATACATACACATACACACACGCGCACACACACATTGACATGTATACAAGTAAACGGTTCCATACACACAGGGACTCTCTTCACTCATTAAAGGTGACCTTGAAGAGACTGCCACCTAACACGAGAAGGAGGTGGCCTCCTTTACACGCTCCCGTTTCCTGATGAATTACAACACGTAGAGTTTCTTTGAATGAATGACAGGGTGATCGTGAGAGGTAAATGGTTGTTAAATGCTTATAGATAGGATGTAGATTTAGAAGTACTACACTGGGGGATGGGAAACCAACCACATGATAATCACGTGACAATCACAACACCCATCCCTTACATTGGGCCCCAACCAGCAACCATTGGCACCACACGCTGGAGCAGGTTCCTACGCCCAAGAGGACAGGTGTATATATTTTTATGTATGGCGAGTATTAGAAAGGATAATAGAAATGGAATATTTTATGAGAATTGTCTCTTTAATCGTGAATGCTTTCGCAAGTTTAAGTTCTCAGGTTATGCAATTTTCAATTACTTTATTTTAGAGTTGTGTACCAGACAAAAACAAAGTTTTGGATAATACCTAAATCTCCTTCGGACAAAAGTTTTTCAAAAATAAAACAAAGTATTGGAACATTAAACGGTAAAAAACAACTTTGAATCAAAATCTGCAGTGATAAAAAGGAAATTAAGAATATTTTAAAATATATGTACTTTTTCTACTTAACAACTCTTGTATTTCCTTTACGAATTAAAAAACTTAAAGAGAAAATATCTTCGTAGGAAGAATAAAAAGATTGCAAAACTGATCAGGAAGTTGTTTGTTAATGCAGAGAATTAATCCCACAGAAAACAATGGAAAGCGCGAGAAAGAACAAAGGAAATCCGACACGCTTCTTCTGTCTCTCAGTAAGCTGACCGAATCTAAAAAAAATCTTGCGACAGAATAAGCAAAGGCCTTCAGCGGCCATGAAATGCAATAAAGTCACCCCCTTACCAAATATTCCCTTCTTCCGTCCGTTCCCTTTTTCCATCCATTCCTTTCTTTACATTCAGTTCCTTTTTCCGCCCGAATTCTGAAGTTCCAAATCGTTGTTTTTTCGTTCTTCGACCAAAATCCTATAACCAAGTTAAAGTACGTTTTATTTGCAAGTCATTAAAACGCAAATATTAGATAATAAATAACACTGTTTGAAGTATGGATATCAGAACGACAAAACTAAAAGCAGAAATGTATTTTACACGTTTGGACTTATATTAGAGCTTTGTGATTACTGATTAAACATTTCTTATTGCATTTAGAGATTATATGTCGTTCAGTGATATCGAGAACGTTTCTCAAGATATTTTTAATAAAAGAAATGAACTTTGATTATAGTATATTTCAATCCATACTATCATGCTGACTTAATCCACAATTAATTCTGCGTATCGTCGATTACAATTCGTACACTAAATAACAATCCAACAACTATTCTACATTCCATTAGTGCATTCTATTAGTTAAGCACTTTATTTTAGCAATGTATTCGAACTTCAGTAGGCTTTCAGGGATATATTATTTATGCAGAGAAATCCAGAAACAAAGGAGTTTTCTACAAATTACGGTCGTAACCTGACCTTATTTTTTTACAGGAGTATAATCACTATTTACATGTGCTGTGAAAAAAATGAGCTGCCGTCATGCACTTGAAATTACTGAGAAAACTACGAAACTTTCCACTTTTCACACCGCAAGTAGTAGTTCGTACGAGGTATGTTCCAATGAAATGACTAAGTCCTTGCAGCACGGCATTTATTCTGCCTGGCACTTGTTTCGTGACGTTTAGAAACTAAAACACGAAGTTATGCCGAAGTGTGCCGGCGGCATGCAAGTACAGTTAACTTCGCTAACAAGAAACGCAAGGTATAGCAAGTTTAAGAAACGTGCTATACTTCGATTGTTTTGTGTAGTGAGCAGTATACCTCTATCTTCGTAAGGATTCATAACAAGCTTGAAAACGTGAACAGCGTTCTACACTTATGAACAGATTACGGCAAATCAGTATTTTTATTTATTACTGGGATTATTACTTATTACTTATTATTTCTGTCGTCTGCGCTTACCTTATTGTATCACTATAATGAGGATGACCGGTGTAACACCTATAATAGTATAAGTATAGGGAAGCATAAGAAAGGCACATTGAAGAGAATAAACTTTTCTTGTATTCCAGCATTATAAACGAACTGTTTCGTTACAAGAAATTGTTCATAAAATGACATCTTATGATAGAAATTTTGACACTTTAGCAGCTTACGATACGAATAATTGTGTCTAAATACATTTAGCCAATTGAAGCGAGAAAATCGTGGGGAGTTACTGGTAAACGGAACAGCCGACAGATCTCTCACAGATGTCAAATTTCCGAGAGTCACAAAAAAATGTTATTCAAACTTTAAATTTATTATCTTATAAACTTATAATGCTGTTAAAAAATGTATGGCACTCCTATATATTGTACACTGCATCGCAAAATGTTTATTGAATTCGTACAACTTTGAAAACTCGCTCCTAACCTTGCTCCTTTTGAAAACATGCACTCATGTAATCAAGCTTTACATTTTAAACTAGTTGCGTAATACGTGTATACGTATTGCGTATTGCGTAAACGATACACCTTTTTAAAATGATATTTTAGTTGTAAAACATGTGGATATTAAATAAGCCCAGATCTAGGCGAGCAATATCAGCACAACTAGAGTAGTCGCGGTCAGAATGCGGATCTCTCTCTTTCCCTCCTCTTTCCCTCCTCTTTCCCTCCTCTTTCCCTCCTCTTTCCCTCCTCTTTCCCTCCTCTTTCCCTCTCTGCGCCATGGAGTTGGCAAATCAGCACGGACAATATGGACACAATATGGACACTCTTTTTAAGCAACTTCCAGTACCCGACGAAAGCAAAGTTTCTTAAGGTTCATACCAATAGTAATTATATGGTGATGTCTCATAGTAGTTAGAACATTCTATATACGGGATCCGCTTTAAAGCTTTCACATACACATAAATGACAATCAACCTCTTCGAACAAAAATCAGATTCATTGTACTAACTACAAAGAATTATATTCTAACTTCTATGATTATGTATCCCATCTATGTGAAGTACTCAACGTCGTAACTGATTGAGGTGCCACTTTCAAGAAGATGACAATGCCTTTCCAAGATTATCACAACGATTGATCCATGAATCCATGCAAGATATTTAATTTTTTGTGATGTAACTTCACTCAAGTGGCAAGAAGATCTTGCCTTTTGAGCTGAGCCTTGTTACTAATAAATAAATCATGCATAAGTCAAAAAAGTCTACTTAATTGACTGATGATCCGGGCGGAGGAAATTCGTCCTCTGGGTATCTCCCTCAGCGGGTCATTGCCCCAACGGAGAACACGTCCCAAGCTTTATAATAGTCTCCCGACATTGTGCGGTAGCAGTTCATGTAACTGAGCTTTGTATATAAAGGGGAAAGGATGGTAAAGGAAGAGGAAGGAAGGATCGCGCGCGGTCCTTACCCGGTAGAGTACTGATCCGACGTTCGCCTGGTGTTTAGCGGAGAAACTACGGAAAACTCCCGATCATGGCAGTCGGTCGCTAGAATTATCCTCCAGACAGCGGTTGAAATGAGCTTGGCCCAGCTGTATAGCTAGTGTCAAAAATCCGCCGTCGCCGATGTGCGAACGCTAGTCTCCCGGTCAGAGTCGCTGTAGAAACAGTGGCGATGACACTCGTAGCATTGAGCTAAACTCACTCGATGCGAAGAAAGACCCAGTGTGAAGGGTGGAGTTCGAATGGCGCACGTCGGATGTCGAAGGGTGGAGAACGAAGAGTGGAGGCAGAGAACGGAGGACAGAAGTCTGAGGGCGAAAGGTGAGGAGGGAGAAGGTGGAGGGCGAAAGGCGGGCAGCGAATGGTGCATGTTGGAGGGCAGAGGGCAGAGGG
>BOPP01000116.1:1762232-1789410 GCA_017312745.1 Gryllus bimaculatus
GGGCGGAGGGCGGAGGGCGGAGGGGCAGAGGGTAGAATGCAGAGGGCAGAATGCAGAGGACGGAGGGCGGAGGACGGAATACCTTCCAGGGCGAAACCGCGCTGAGAGCGGCTGATCAACAAACGCCGCCGCCGCCGCCTGTGCGTCGCGAGCGCCCGAGCGCTGCGCAAACAGCGGCGCGACGCCCCGCGGCGCTGCGACTGGAGGGCCCCGGCCCGGCGGCCGGAGGGCGCCCCCAAGCCAACGCCACACGACGCAGCGCCCGAACCCTCGGCGGAAAGGGAAATCGAGGGTCAAGCTGGACTGGCAGGAGCGACCACTGGGAGAGCAGAGGAAATGAGGGTGAGGATCCCAGAATAATCGAAATAATATGTTTCAGGTGGGAAGGTATGAAGGCTTAGACATAAATAACAGCAAACCTTGAAGTTAAGAGACTATTCTGTATGGCCAAAGTCATCTGAGGACAGAAGAACTTCTTACCACTAGTGAGAGCGTAGGCTTTCGCGACCGGAGTCAGTATTTACTAGGCTGTCTGAGTGACGCCGCCTCCATGGCGAAGGTGCCCACGTTTTGGTCGCCATTCTGCGACCTTCCTGCATTACGCCCTGAGGAAGGTCGCAGAATGGCGATCGAAACGTCGGCACTTTCGCCATGAACGCGGCTTCACCCGGACAGCCTAGTAAATTCTTACCACTATACTCTAAAATATTCCCAATAATAACAATAACAACAATAATAACAATAATAACAATAATAACAATAATAACAATAATAACAATAATAACAATAATAACAATAATAATAATAATAATAATAATAATAATAATAATAATAATAATAATAATAATAATAATAATAATAATAATTTACAAGACTTCTTATAGGAAGAATGAAAGGGAAATCAGTAGGTGCCCTACAGCAGGCGCTGAGAACACACAAAGATAAAGCGATTCTCTGAATTTCCTAGGATAATAAATCCATTCTTTATTAACATGTGTAAGGGCAAATAAAAGCGCTGGTTTCCACGGCCATACTTCTGTAGCAATTTGGCTATCTGGGAGACTCCGCGTTTCAGGCACAGGTGACAACGTTTTGACCGCTATTCTACGTCTCTGAGGGTGAAATGCTGCATTTCGCTATGACAAAAGGTCACAGAAAGGCGGCCGAAACGTGGGCACTCGTGTCTAGGATGTGGCGTCTCCCGGATAGACAAGTAGCTAATGTGTAATGAGTTTTATTCGATAGGCACAAAGGGCTTTACAATCAAAGAAGGATAGATTTAAAGTTCCTTTCTTTTTTCAAGCGAAAATGTGCGAGCATATGACTTAATTGTCGTAGTCAATTGATGTGTTCGAGCGTTCGTGGTATTTGTGTGAAAGTGATCCGAGTGCTGCTTTGAATGTCATCTTGGATTATCGAATTTAAGTAACTCAAAGGCATCTTACGTTGAGACCGATGTGTTGCTGAAGGCCCGATGCACTCGCACATCACCCAGTAAGTATGAAGATGAATAGCTGAATTGGTAGAACTGATATAAAATGGGGGATTTGGATATTGGATGTGACCGTGGCAGATTAATATATTTTAAAAATAAATTCATTTCTTTCGTATTTATTTTGATGCTCTTGTCATATTTTGTGCGATTATTAATTATCAGGATGCCTGAAGGAATTGGCGCCTGAAGAATGTCAGTAGTTAGTATTGGCAAATGGTCGAAAGGATTGGCTTAAGAGTGAATGAAATGGTGGATGTCAGGGTGCATTTCCTTATAACCAGATAAATTGGAGGATTGATGAAAAGTCGGAAAATGACCAGACGAGCTGATAGATTGTCGGTTGAAATTGCATTTGACCCCCAAAATAGATGAATAACTGGGAGAACAGATGTGGAGCCGTTGGCCGTCCATCTGGCAAGAGAATGTAAAGGCAGGGGAAGATGAATGGTGAGAAAGAGATCGATCGAGGTTGAGAAAGGGGGCAAGGGAGGATAAGGGAGGGGGCGAGGGAGCGAGTAAGGGAACTAGTGATGAAGAACGAGTGAAAGAGGGGGAGGGAGGACGGTGAGAGGGAGCGAGCAAGGGTGAGAGGAAGCAAGCGAGGGTGAGAGAGCGACCAAGAGTGAGAGGGGGCGAGCGAGGGAGGAAGTGAGCGAAGGTGAGAGGGAACAAGGATGGGAAGGAGCAAGAGAGGGAGCGAACGAGGGTGGGAGGGAGCGAGTGAGAGTGGGAGGGAGCGAGGGTGGAAGTGAACGAGGGAGGGATCGAATGAGGGAGTAAGCGAGTGTGGGAGTGAGGAAGGGGTGAGAGAGGGAGGGGAGAGGGAGGAAGCAGCTAGGGCCGTGTAGCCCCTAGGGCTGGAGAGGCCGGGAGGCAACTGGCCTGCGCTCTGCAATAACACGGCGCGCGCACGATAACAGCAGCTAGTGGGGATACTGTTGGCACACACAAGAGAAGCAAGGAAACAGAAACTTTTATGTTGATCCAATACTCGAAAAGTCCGCTCTCGTGGAATCAATGATGTATACTCAAAGAATTCTCTCGAAAAAGCACATCGCCTCCAGCTGATATCTGTCCCAGGAGCCATCTCTAGGCAATATCCGTTAGCGAGAAATCAAAATCGCTACCAGAAGCTTCAATACTAGTAACGTTTACTTAAATACCTGAGCGAAAAATTGATATATTATTGATAAACACCATCAACTATCCTCAAAGTTAATAATCATTCACTAGTTGAAAGAAGGTGTATCTGCATAAAATCTGTTGAAAATTGTACAGAAATTGTATAACAATTGTATAAAAATCTGTATAAAAATTGTTTAAGTTCCTTTAATATTTAAGGAGATAATACCAAAAAATAAATGCGCATATATTGGATTAAAACAACTAATTATATATAAGCAGTGAACATATGAGCTTAGTAGTAGAAACACAGATATTTATTTTTATGATACTTATCTTTATGCTTTTGTCAAGATTTGATGTTGCGCCACACACTTAACACAAGAAGTATGATTTATTCAGAAAACAGGAAACATTTTATGTCCGTAATAGTGTTATATCTTGTAGTTTTCCTTGTTCAGAACAAACAAAAGAAATGCACAGTATGTCACATTCCCCACCAATAAAGAAAATGATAAAATCAGTTAAGGAAACTTAAAACCTATTTTTCTGAAAACTATGTTTCCAATATCCAGTTTTTCTTCATAGCAACTCCCAAACAATTAATTGAAGAGTATCATTTTTTGGAAAATCTCAACAAACGTTTTACAATTGGAAAATACTGAATCTTACAGACATTTTTGGTGGAAGAAGGGGAAATATAAATCGCTTTTGAAGAATATTTGGTGTAGAACCGAACAAAGTGCATTATATTATCAATCATTTTCTCTGGCTCGATTTTGCAGTTTCGGAGAGGTAGCGCGCTTCTTATATCTCTGTTAAATGTATTAGTAGGTGAATGTCGAGTAACTATTGGTACGGCTCATTCCCGTCTGTTCTATGCAATATCAGTGGAGTGTGCTCTACTATAACTTATGGATGTCCAATTTGGGGAGGTGCAGCTCCTAGCAATATTAATATGACTAAATTAATCCAATATATTTCTAAGAAGTACTCTTAAAATCTCCTTAGTTCATTACAAACGAAAAAATATCGTCGAGAATTAAAAATCCCAAAACTAGAAAAAACATTGCCAAATTAGCAAACAATTTTTACAACAGTCTGCATACTTCCTGAAGTACCATAATTTTTTACATAAGAAAAATGCGGTATATCCACGCGTAAAATCAAGATTTTCTAAATATATATTCAAACCCTAGATAAACCATATTACCTTCAGCCCCTTAACATAAGCATTTGCCTTCCTCTTCTCAATAAATAATTAAATTTAATCAACAATTGATTCAGAATTATCTCAAACCGCTCATACCTTATGGATGGGCAATCCAAAATTGTCATGGACTAATCGTACGCACTATTAACACCCTTGTACGTACTATTGTAATATTGTAACCCTAGTGTATCAAAACCCTGGACTGTATTGTCAAAATAAATTAAATAAAAATTTGGGGAGTGTGCTCGGTGAGTTCTGCGTGATCACTTGAGAAGCATCTCTCTTACAAAAGAGAAAATAAATTAATAAATAATTTTAATTCATTTTGATAAACGTAATCTATCATTATATAAAAAATTGTATAACATGTGTGCAAGCGTAGTTTCAATTTCACAACTATGCTGCGGTTTGTAGCGTACCTTGCGAGTTCGAATTTTAACTTGGTATTCTTCGTAGAGTAAATCATACCAATTTCTACACGTAACCACTCCTTTGAAAGTAATAAAACATGTGTTTAAGGGGTTTAATAAACGTGCTTGAGCGGTAGATAGCAGCGAGATTTCCAGTGATTTCTAGCATTCGTAATTCATCGCTGCTTTTTCGTCCGCCAATGCGGAGGGCACATGCCGATTATCTTTTCTTCCTGCGGCTTTTTCCAGCTTTAGAGGGTGCTGAATTTGCCTATCCGCGCTAAGATCCCTCTATGTCCCTGGGGGATATTCCCATGTGTCCATTGGGTTACCTATACTATACTACATTCCCATGTGTCCATGGGGATACATATTAACCTTTACACTAGACACACTTGCGGGCTCCACGGTATACGATCGGCAGAGTCACAAGGCCTTCCGGGACAACACACATACATGAAAGACAAGGGACAAACAACCAAGCCCACGGCGGGGCTCGAACCCGTGACCCTTCAGATCGAAGCGCCGAGTCGGCATACGCTCTAGCTACTTCGTCTATCCTGGTCTGCTGGAGGTCACATCCCGATGACAGGTCTATTATCGGCCCACTTTTTTACGTAAATAACTCTGTAAATGCAAAAGACGCAACTCTACATAAAAGTTGTGATAAAAGCCTAAAGATCCTTGCGAATAAACTATTTTTCATCAAAGATTCATTAAAAAAGAAAGGCAGGCTCCATTGCTTTACATAAGATTTTCTTAACAGATTTGACTGAAATTCATTGACTAGTCAGAGCTGAAGAGGTAAAGGGAAGAAATATGCATACATCCTTTTGTTTTTCTGCTTCCTGTTCCATTTATACTTTACACTTCCACGTCGCCTCTTCTTGTGTCATTCAACATCCTCTTTTCCATTCAGATTTCCCTTCATAAATAATCGCGAAATTATTTCTTTTCTTTCTTATCTATTCTTTAAAAAATGTGTCTCTATGATCCTATATATTCCAATGTATGTATGTACTTTGGCACAAGAGCTCTTTCCGATCTAATTCCTACCAGCAGCCTCCCGATGTATTCCAATACCTTTTCAATTATATAATCAGCATCCCATTATTTTTGAATGTCTTAATTCCTACTGAAATTGTATTTTGTGCAGCCTTTAACTTCCCTGAAAAATCGCGTTGCTTGAATTTTGTTTTTCTCTCTCTTTCGGTAATTCACGTTTCATTTCTATAGAGAAGAATTGTATACAGTAATACAATTTTATTTTTGTGTCTTATGATTACTGGCTCTCTTTGTATTAGACAAAGGTAAAATAAAAACTGAAACTTAGCTTTAACAAGCACAATTTTGTTAATAAGACACTAACCGATGACGATGAAGCAGAAAATCTCGAAAATGGTGTCATTGTGTCTTTAATTGATGAAGTAAATTTGGAAGAAACTGCACAACCACACACAAGAACAGGACTCAATAAGTCGGCTTTAACAAATGTAGCAATTATTATTAATATTATTATTATTATTAATATTATTATTATTATTAATATTATTATTATTATTATTAATATTATTATTATTATTATTATTAATTTGATTGGCCACATTGGACCACTTGAGTCGTTCCACTTCACATTGGTCGACTGTCGAAGGTTTTCACCTTGAGGTGAGGATAAATCCTCGAGTTACAATTTTGAATGTTATTCAGAAAGTTGATAATGAGAGATGGATGATGAAGATGATGATAATGATGATGGGGGGTGAAAGGACGAACACAAGACAACCATGCCCGAGGCGGGACTCGAACCCGCGATCTTTCGGTACGAGATCGCTACGGCACTACTGCCTTGGCGATCTCGGCCACCGGATCGGCAAATGCAGCAATAATAGTACTTCGTGTTCCTTTTATCTAGTTCCCCACAAAGAGACACGTCATCTCTGACCGGACGACCACTTAACGCCCAACAGCAAGGCCATCGTAGCGCCACCGCTTAGCCCGCAGCGGTGTCCCAAAAAAGCAACACGGCGCGAACGCGCCCCCAACCCCCGAATCCCTTCCCGCCCACACGACCCTCCGCGATTTCGAAAGCGTCCCGCCCTCCGCCCTCCGCCCTCCGCCTCCGACCTCCGACCCTCCGACCTCCGACCTCCGACCTCCGACCTTCCGACCTCGACCTCCGACCTCCGACCTCCGACCTCCGACCTCCGACCTCCGACCTCCGACCTCCGACCTCCGACCCCTCCGACCTCCGACCTCCGACCTCCGCCCTCCGACCTCATACTGCCTGTCCCACCGCCACTCGTATCACGCGTTGTTTTCCCGCCCTCTCCTTCCCCGACCCTACTTTCCCGCCTAGACACACAGGATATGATAAAAAACATGATGAAAAACGTTAAGCCAATTTAAGCTTTGTACTTTTTTTGTAGTAAATTTTCGAATCTAACGCACCTCATATTTGAAGCAAAAATTATGAAAAAAGCATTTGCATCCAATGTAATGCACATCCATGACTGAAAAATAGGCAAGGTATTTAAATTTACATAATTCATCCATAGATTTATCGTATACACAATTAGCATTCAAACTGCTTTACTGCATTCTGCTTTAGTTTTATATGCTTTACGCTTTAAGACGTTCTGCTTCGTTTGCCCTCCATAAAGTAACTAAAACCCTCAATAATAAACCAATGATAAAAGAAATGAAGTTCAATTTAAAAACTCCATAACTCATGGTAGTAAATCTAGCGAGTAAGAAGGGTGTGTTCAGACAAAAACACTTTCTTTGGCCAAAAAATCGCGAATTTAAAAGCGACATGTGGCACGCTGCATGAACAAGGAAGCCACTGGATTATTTTTCTGGTCGTCTCATTTGCAAATTATCGGTTACAATGCTTTACACAAATTCATACAAGATGTTAAGTTCTTTGATAATCACTCGAAATAATATTTTTGAAAGAACACGTTTTGCCCCCGTTTTACACGTATTCCTGTTTTTGACGTCGAAAAACGGCACTGTTGCCCGTCTTCAAAACCCACTCATTTCCGCTTTTAAATTGCTCATATCCTTTGTAAACAATCTTCTGCTACCACATCAATGTCATACACTGATTTTAACATTTTATGAACTTCTTTTTCCCTTTTCTTGCAACTTGAAACACAACCTAATGTTAATGAGTTTTTCAAAATCCATTACGCGAGACGGACACGGTATTGACGACCTCTCTCTAGTGTGTCTGGAAGTTGACTGACAACTCGGAAAGTGTTCCATCCCAACACTGCCCATTTCAACGGAGAAAATAATGGACACTTTATGTCAAATGCATATAGCATTAGAAATTACTGCTATCAAAATCCATTCACCATATTTTTAATCCAAGCTTGTACTAACCCCTGTTCTGCCCGCACCATCCTCCGTGCTCGCGCCCCGCTCCACTCGTGTGGACCCACCCACCCTATCACATTCCGACACATTACGACGCGCGCCCGAGACCCTCTGCATTCGTGCCGTCCCTTCCTAACACCCCACCACACCCCAGCCCAGGCCAGCCAGTTCTCTCCCCACGGACCGCCCACATGGCCCCACCACGCATCCCAACCCGGGTCAGGGTGTGCTTGAGTTCCGTTCCGCCAGGGTGTCCCCGCCCACCCACCGCACCACACCCATCCCAGAGCGCGCTCGAGCCCCGCCACACCAGCGTGGCCCACCAACCTACTGCACGCACTCATCCCATAGCGCGCCAAGACCGGCTTCACCCGCGTGGCCCGCCCACCTACGCACCACACGCATCCCATAGCGCGCTCGAGCCCCGCTTCACCCGCGGTGGCCCCACCACCTACCGCTCGCACTCATCCATAGCACGCTCGCGCCCGCCTCATCCGCGTGGCCCCACCCACCTACCGCACCGCACCGCACGCATTCCATAGCGCGCTCGAGCCCCGCGCACACTATCGCAACCGCACTCACCGCATAGCGCGCCCTGTATGACCGCTTCACCCGCGTGGCCCGTCCACCTACCGCACCGCACTCATACCACAGCGCGCTCGAGCTCCGCATCACCTGCGTGGCCTCGCCCATCCAACGCACCACACTCATCCCATAGTGCGCTCGAGCCCCGCTTCGCCCACGTGGCCCACCCACCTACCGCACCTCACTCATCCCATAGCGCGCCCGAGACCGCTTCACCCGCGTGGCCCGTCCACCTACCGCACCGCACTCATCCCATAGCGCGCCCGAGACCGCTTCACTCGCGTGGCCCGTCCACCTACCGCACCGCACTCATCCCATAGCGCGCTCGAGCCCCGCTTCACCTGCGTGGCCTCGCCCATCAAACGCACTCATCCCACAGCGCGCTGGAGCCCCGCCTGACCTGCGTGGCCTCGCCCATCCATCGCACCGCACTCATCCCATAGTGCGCTCGAGCCCCGCTTCACCCGCGTGGCTCCACCCACCCCACCGCTCCCCAACCCATCCCATAGCGAGCCCCGCTCCGCTCGTATCGCCCCGCTCACCCGCCGCACCCGAGCTCAGGTCAGCGCAGCGGGCGCTCTTACACCCTGCCCGCGTGGCACCCATCGCTCCGCTCGTAGCGCCACGCCCACCTTTCGCACCGCACCCCACCCCAGGCCAGGTCAGCGCGCGCTCGCGTTCCGCCGCCGAGTGGCTCCTTTCACGCGTCCATTTGCGGGCGCGAGCACAGTGGCCCAAAGCGCGGGTCACCGCCGCTGCCCAGCGCAGCCTTCAGTTCTTAACACTTGCATCAAAACGTGCTAGATACAATGCCTTAGAAACTTTTGCTCCTGGAAAAGTGTCTAGTGAATAGCAATGAAAAACTTTCTTACGTGGGTCAGTGTAAGAACTTGATATATTTTGTGCCCCATTTTACTAAATTACGCTGTGTTCATATTAAAATAAAATAAGAAAATTAACTATGTCACAGTGAACTATAATGGTTAATTATAGTTATAATAATAGTTAATATAGTTATCATAAAGATTTGTATTAAAAGCAAAAGGCCGTAAAAAGTTATATGTTTGATCGGGTGGCGTAGTCGACATGAAGAAAATGACAGCAATAACTAATATTCTCATTTACACACATGTATATAGTAAATTTAACTATTTTTCCCTAAATAGTTCCCTTTTCCGCTTCCCCCCTTTTCCGCTTCTCTTCCTTATCCTTACCCTTATTTTCTCGTCTTACCCACTCTTATAAACTTACTCGGCCAGCCACTCACTCGGCCAGCCACTCACTCACTCGGCCAGCCACTCACTCACTCGGCCAGCCACCCACTCACTCGGCCAGCCATCCACTCACTCGGCCAGCCACTCACTCGGCCAGCCACTCACTCGGCCAGCCACTCACTCGGCCAGCCACTCACTCGGCCAGCCACTCCCTTCATAGAAAGCACGTGTGATTCGTCCAAGAAGATGCGCTCGCCGACCATCGTGATCACCCCTGAAAGAGCTACACTCGCGAAACTCTTTGGCGGCGGGGCGCGGCGCGCCGCGCGCGGTCGATTCGGCGGCTGTCGATCGCGGCGAGCCTCGATTCATTCGCGGCATTGGCGCTGGATGATAGAACGATCTACCTTTCTAAGCTTCGCTCGCGCGCAATTGAGCGAAAGAACTCGCTCCGCATGAAGGGCTGCGGCTCCGTGAATGGAAACGCGGCGCCCAACGGGACAAACGCCAGCGCAACAAAACGAGACTGCACTGCAAGTCGTATATTGAGCGTATCGCGGCCGGACATGCCGCCAATTCATGCCAATTAACGGACAAGTGACTGTACGTGAATGTAACAACTCCAAGAGAGTACGATGTAAACTTGTCATGTTTGCTCATAAAGAACCGATTGAACAGGTTTCGTGGAATGCATAAATATAAATAGCGTAATAAAAATATATAATATAACCAAACATTCACATGCATTTTATGAGTAAAATTCACGGTATACATTTTTGTTACGGTTTCTGACTATCTTAATATATAATACACAATACATAACTAGCGATGCTACAACACATACGTTCTCGCATTATTTTAACGGCTTTACAATATTATAATACTACATGAACCTGCAAATGTGTTTGGATCATAAAAAAACTTACTTTTGTATTTGAACCCAATTTTGTTTGTTTATCACGCTAACCACATTACGACAACACCAACAACGTTTCATATAAACTCAGCCTTTCCGGCGCTTAAAAAAGTTTAACATTTGAATTTCCAATTTTCAAAAATTCAGAGATTTTAATGTACATTATTTCCAGATTCAGAATTAAAAACAGATTTACGTTCTAGAAAACCTATCTATCTTCAATATTCAGTTGTTGGAGAACGCCGAGAAAAAAAGCAATTGCAATTGACGAAAATGACGAGAGTTCAAAAATTGAAACCTTTTTTACAAACCATTTTTATAAACTTATTTTACCAAAGGATATTGTAAAACAACAGACTGTAAGAGCTCACGAAACCAACTGTTCGAACAATCGTATAAACGACACCAGTTGTTTTATGATTATATATTGATATATAATCCACGCAGCAAATTATACAGTAATATCTCAAAGCAACAATACCTATTATACGACGGATTATTTTAATTCGCGAAACTCTAGTTAATTTTCTCTCCAGCCTTTGCGCGCGACGTGCAAAGCCCAAGAAAGGTGATGGCGTTGCTATCGTGTAAAAATGAGTTTCAGGGGCCGTGGAGCGTGCTGGGAGGGGGGAGGGAAAGGGAGGGGGCTAGACCGGCGCTGGAGGCCTTGCCGCGGGCAAAGGCCGTGCCCAGAGGCACCGACTACCCTCAATTTAATTAACGACGTCGAAGCTTAAGGCAGCGTTGGAGTTAGCCCGACACCAACGTAACACGAGAATAATCGTCAAAGAATTAACCGGAGACGCAAAGAGATTACAAAATTAGTGGACTGCGCAAATAATTAATAACCAATTTGCACGGCAGTACGTTGTCAGATAGAATTAATTTAGTAAAGAGTAAGAAATATAAGGTAGATAAGTGTATTAATGCTTCGTTTCATTCAAAGATCTACAAACAGACGAACTAATTCAACAAATAGGATTACTCTGCTTTTGTTTACTCTCCAGGAAATAATATACAATTTTTGTTGAAACTGTTTGAAACAATGAACTATCCATTTATTTCTGAACATAAAAACAAAAGGCAAAATCTACTGAATTTAAATGTCTGGCAGAAAGAGCATGTTCAAAAGAAAACGAAAAATTGCAAGACTCCAATCACATCAAGACGCTTCGATGCTTGTCAAAGATTATGACGGATGTGAAAGAAGAAAATTGACCTAACGCCTTGCTTCTTCTAATGCTAACTTCTTAATCGGATGGAAAAGGAAAGATATATAGATTCAAGTATCCGCGCTCTACATATCCGTGTGACATCTCCTGAAATTAAACGGAGGAAACCAGAAAACTGCATCAAGCGGCCCTGGAACTATTTGACTATCTTTAACCCACATAGATTTTAGCGAGAGTCAAAAAATTTGCTACGACTTCTAAGTCTTTAGCAACCACATATTGATTTTAACGTTAATGGACCTGAGGGAGTAGTCAGTTGTCAAAAGGACCGCCAGGTAGCATGTCCGCATACGGCCTCTACACGCGCACCTGCATCACTTCACACGGGTCAGACTGTAAAACAGTCAAGCGCGTTTTGTCGGAACAAATTTCGCATGAGATTCTCCGACAATCGAACTCGGGCCTCCTTGTTGAAAAGCAAGCGACTTTCACTCTGAGCGACGAGTTGGCTACAAAATTCTGTTTTGTAAGAGAAAAATTCTGAAAATCAGTCTCTTCATCGAGGTCTCGGTTGGGCTTTCCTCCGTCAGCGGGCAGACGCACGCCATCCTCTTCAACGAGCCCATCAATCTTGTAAAGCGCCCGAGGGCCTCAACATGTCGCTATGACAACGACGTTATTAGGCGGCGCACGATACTCGGCCCTCTGAGGATCTTTGTGCCCCTTCGCCTTTGTTCATCAGGACCCCCAGGGGAAACCCGACCACGCCTTCCTGGTACTCCACTTCCCGTCTTCCGCTCAGACTTCACAGATTCGCCTTTCGCGCTGGTTTATCTCTCCTCTGTTTCTTTCAGAGATGTCTCCGCGGAGATTATTACTCTTTTAAATAGATTACCATCAAATAGAGCTTTCCGTTTTTACGGAAGCATACGTTTTCAAACACAGTATCATCATAAACACTTAAATTTCAATTTGTGTGTTTGTTTATATCTTTTGAAATTCTAAACGGCTATTTTTATGGAATACGTTTTGAAATGTGCTAAATACAAGGATTAGGGCAGAAGGCAAATATGGCATTTTTTTTATAAAAGAAATATCGGATCACAAAATGTTGTTTGTCGCGTGAAAGTAATGCTGTACTAGTGTGTGCTCACATCAGATGGTTCGTTTAATGTCTCCCTTAGCATAGAGACAAATGAGAAATCAATCGTCCAACGACCACCATGTGAGACCAATGTAACTATTTCGCACCACGCTCCTACATCAAGACAGTCGTTATTCGTGGAAGAAATGCCCTAGAATGTCACCGGAAATTGGTAGGATCTATAGGAAATTATGCCATTTTATAGCGGAGAGTCGCGAAAGAGCCTGGAGATTTTGAGCAAAGACGCGTAGAAATCTGATCAAAAACGTGTGATCCGTGGCCCGTTTGTTAGGGTATCGCTCCAGCGTTCGCTTGGTGTTGATCGGTCAGATGCAATGCAGTCCTATGGTCCACATCAGCCTTTTACATTCTGTTACCATACAATTCAAAATAACTAAATTAATTTGTAAAAGACAAAACCATTTATATAGAAATATTATTTTACGTCTTATGCAAATTAAAACCATTTTGTGGTATACGTTCCCAATACTCCCAGTAACTAAAACGTTCAGAGTTGGTAATAGACATTTAATATTGTCTCACTAAAGCATTTTTATAAACAATAGGTTTTGTTGGTAAAGTCCTAATACTCTATTTTGAGCACATACTTTTATCATTTGAGAAGTACCATTTTGTCCACTACTTGAAGATTTTGCCTGTGTCTACCTTTTTAATTTTTTTAAGATTCATTTATATTTTTTGAAAGTAAACTGATTTACGAAGTGACCAAAGAATTTAATTTTGTTTCCATATTGTTATCATAAAGAACTTGTCCATGTGCATTTTAAAATCTGAGTATTATTAATTTTCTTCTTCCATGTGATTTTTTATAGCTTTCAACATTTTGAAAGCATCTAGAACTTCTCAATCTCTCTTCAAAAAACTGCACAATTCATTGTTATTATAATTGCTAATAATATTATAATTCATTTTCCAGGAATTTATTCTATTGGTTGTATTAAAAATAGGATTTATATAGAGTAGACGATTTCAGTTAGTCACAGCATCTTAGGAAAGATTTTAAATATGGCGATGTGGTTTGCGCCTAGTTGTAGATGATGGGAGAAATAGCATTTCTTGTTTCCAGTTTGCTTTTTCAATTCTTTTTATTCATACAACTTTGATTTTTTAATGAAAGTGTACATTTTTACCTCCAGCATTATGTTCTCTAAGAGACTATAACAATGATACCAGCATAATTCAGGAATAAACTGTAGACAAAATTATTTCAATGTTTCCTTAGAAGGCATGTTTTCCCCACCTTTTTGGAATGGTTTTCCGAAAGGCGTAAAGAGTCTGATTTTTATCTAGATAGCGATGTACCAATGAAGGACAAATTGGAAACTAGAGATGTAACTATTCTCATTTTAATTACAAGTAGTTTGCTGCGTTAATCACATGCTAATACGTTCATTTGTTTCTACATTGGAAAAATTAAATCGAAAATCAAATTCTTAAGGCAGCAGGAGAATAAAATTTCCGCTCATATTCCACAATGTAATGCATTTATTAATTATTAAATATAATAGCGAAGAATTTTTGGCTTTTCTAGTATTCACTGGTATGTGTTAGAATGTTATTTCGGTCATTAATTGATTAAATTATTGCTTTCCCCTAAATGTGTTCCTGGAATTTATATTTTTAATGGATAGTGCGTGTGACCTCTCCGTGTATACCTTCGCTCCTACTATTAACAGTGCACTCACCTTGCGCATGTTTAGCGAAAGCCATGGTGTAGATTGCCGACATCAAATGAAAATGCCAATAATTATTAATAGCATTTATTTAACAATCTAAAATTAATTTCATCTGTTATAAATGCATCATGATAATCGTTGAGTTTTATATGAAAGAGAAAAGCTACCCTATCACCCATTTTGAATTATAATGGCATTTATATTGGAGATGGACAGAAATGCAATGATTTCAGTAGAAAATAAATGATGAATTATCAAAGCAGTGGATAATGGAGAACACGTCAACGTAATTATTGTATAACGTGAACATCAAATTCATGTTATAACATACGCTAGTTAATCCAAGTAAGGTGGGTATTTCTTCCTTTTCTTCTCATAATTCCTTGGCCAGTAAATGTAATATATTGTGGAATAGAACAGAATTTTAATGTCTCGCTTCCAATAAGTAACAAAGAATTAGCTTGTTATGCTTGGAGCCAATACCCGAACAGAAAAACATGTAAGTAGAAAAGCAATACAAATAAATACATTTACACTAAGCACAAGAAGTTTCAATTTCTATTTCTATTTCTATTTAGAGAGCAAAACGACAGCGAAGGGCAGCATTTCAGAAAACCGTTGTGTAAAGGCACGGAAAAGAATGATTCTCAGGAAATGGAGAATTTTTTATACAGTTTCTTTCTTAATAATAAAAATGTACTCGAAAATTCTAGCGTAATGACGCAGCCAATGCGACTACGTCGACCTTTCGGTTCGGAGTCCGCTGTGTTGTCAACCGCCGCGCCATTATCTTCCGAGTACCTGCTAATCGAATTACGCTGACTTTCTTACTACTTTTATCTGATAATTATTTATCAAACATACTGTAGCATTGCTCATTTTTTCTCTCAAGGTTTATCTATTGGTGAAGTAGCATATAGTTTAATGTAAAAAAACGTTAGTCCATGATCTTCAAAGAAATGCTTTCAAAAAGCTAGTAATTACACATGATGGTGCCCCTGTGTGCTTTGGAAATTATATTCCAATGTTTTGAACTGTTTAGAAAATATTAGAGGTAGACTTTTTTATAACCTTTAAAGAATTTATTTAATGTCTAAAGAAGAATTCTTAGAATACTTCGTAGTATCTAAAAAAGGATGCAAATCTTGCACATCTTTCAATATTTTAAAAACGCACTAAAATACACACGTAATCTTAAAAGAATGTGGCAAGTCACGTTACGTGTTTTTGCAGAAACGGTGAGAATGTGAGGAAGCACTTTATTGTCAGCATTAAAATGTTTTTTTTGTTTACGCACACATTTACGTTTAATATGGTAGGAAACAACCACCTGGATGAGCAACATTTATTTCCTAATATTTTCTTCATAATCGCTCACACAAAAAATATATCTGATACGTTTTATTTAATTGGAATTTCGCATATAATCTGCACGATTCGTAAGCTTTGTTAAGTGGCACGGTTGGATTGTCACAGTTATATTCCGCTCAAAATCTAATGAATAAAACATAGCCATACCAAATTGCCGGCCGTTCCCCTCCACCGAGAAGTTTTACACCAAAAAACAATGCATATCAATCATTTATTTTGTGTCATCCAATTGATGTCATTTATCGAATCGTTCATCGGAGAATCATAGAATATAGAAATAATAGAATTCAGAAAATAATTAAAATTAATATTGATCAAATTAATTATTTTAAATTAAAAATAATGTGCTTTCACATTACTATCGAACGTACTTTCCTTTATCACAGAATATCCTAAAACATTACTTATTTGCTCTTTAGTGAATTGTCAAAATTTAAAGATAAAATACCCCAAAAAATTGTCTTATGAAACTACGTTGTATTACATGTTCATGATTACATAAATATCTTTGAATAATAAATATATATCTAATTGAAACTTAAAGTGCTACAACAGCACAGACATTCCATAATTTTTAATTTTTGAAAATTTCAAAAATCTACAGAGTTTCACAAAAAAAGACACGTAATTTTTAGTAACTTTTTCTATATCTGAGGAAACACTTTAACGAAAAAATATGAATTGTTATTGAGTAAATTTTATTTTTTAAATTCCCTTTATAAGATTCAAAAATACGAAAAACTCATACTTACTACTGTGTATTTTAAAAACATTGAACAGGACTTCATTTAAAGATCTGCTTTTGAAGAACATATTTTATATTTAAAAAGTCTCTACCTTTGATATTTAAGTTGTAGGAAGTCACTAAAAAATTAAACATTAAATATTTGAAAATTCAGAGAATTCAATGAAAACTAGACCTGCGCTATTTTTTGAGTACTTTGCTCTAACCAATAAAAAATAATAAAAAATATGGACATATTTTTTTAAAATTGAAAATATCTTTCAGGTTTCATGTAAAGTGTCGCTAAAAATTGAAAATCCGTTTCAAATTGAAGGGGCCGCGCTATCACACTAATCAATGAGGATTATCAATTTTTGTGAAAATCAAGTTGACGGTGTAACCGTTATAGGTCTCAGACGGGCAGACAGACATTTTGTCATAAACCAATTTTTCGGCACTATGGATCAATAAACCAAGAATTCTGACTACAAAAACTATTAGAGGAAGAAATTTACTGCATGTAAAAACAAGAATTATCTACATTTTCAGTATTAGGGACTTTTCTGCCAAAAAATTGCTTTTTTTCGCCGCAGTAAAACTTCACTTTGTCTATATAACGTACGTAATTTGCGAGAAAGTAAAAATCATTTTCTTTTTTTAGATCATCTCATTAGTTAACATTGTTCTTAAATATTTGTCTTTTATAATGCATAGTTTATTTTATTTACTTATCGTAAAAGCAGCAGTAAAAATAACTAATTTGAGGTATAAAAAAATTATAATATACACACTTGAACTTCAAAGCCCCTGCTAAAACCTTTCGTTGTGCACTAGCTGTATGTGGCGTCGACAAAGCAGTAAACTGTTTTAAAAGTATTTTTATGGGTTGAAAATTTCTAAATGTCATGCAGATATGTTGAAATAATTTTTACAATATCTGGCTAGCCAATGAATGGGGTAGTTGATAAAGTTATACTTCCATTCTCAAAGTCCCAACACCCACTGGATTTACATGTTACCTCTAAGCTGGATGCGGACGAGTAATATGGAAACCCGAAATTGTAATCGTTGTAAAAAAAACTTACGCCAATAGTTAGAAATTAGTACAGCTACAGTTTTACGCGTTTTTGCGAATATGCAGGAAAATGCTCTTGAAAGATCATTTGTAAAATGTTTTTCAGCATTCTTCTCTAACCCTAATAAAATATTATTAATTAGTTCCCAAAATTCTGTTATAACACATTTTACAACTACATTTAATTATGTTTCCGATTTGCTTAACACTTTCATATTGCTGTCTCCTATTTTTTGAAGAGTTTAAAAGTCCACAAATTCTGTCTGATGTGAACACTCCTTTTGTAATTGGGTTAATATTGTTTCGTATGCGAGTCTAACTATTAAAACGTACGGAATTAAAAGATCACTGTTTTATATCTGTATGTGAATAAGTTTTTTAAATAATTTAATAAGAATGATTTGTTAATCATATTCATTTGAATGTTTGAATTTGCACGCTTCAGAACGAAAATAAGCGAAGTCCAATATGAATGTGCTTTCATTCTTTATCATTACTCACCGGTCTGCGTTTTCCGTATTTACTTGTTCTTCAAACTTAATAAGTTCCAAGGATATTCTGAACGTAGGAATTTGCAAACACTTCACTTCTTATGAATAACTTATTAGCAGTATCACTATTGACAATTCTGCCACGCGATTTACTTGTTGCACTAAGAAATCAGTGTTGCCATTCTCGTGGAAGAAACTTGTGTTCTGGTGGAGTAAAAATTGTCTCTGGGTACGGGGGTTTAAGCAACGCCATCTACATAGACGTATTTAGGTGAGTTTCGTTTAATTCACGGTCAACTCACTAAGAACGCAGTGCTAAAATATGCAGAAACTGTTTTTTTTTTGGAAATGTCTTACAACCTTCTGGCCGGATACAAAAGCAAAATAGTCGTCCTCCATTAGGAGATCGAGAAGCGTCGAATGACGAATACAATGACCTCACATGTATCGATTGGTGGACGGGAAGTGGTCTAACACAATGACGGACGGACAGACTGTCGCGATATGGCATTCCGGCCCTCGCGACACGCTGCCGTCGGCGAGTGACCCAGTTGTCACTTGCCGACACCAGCGTTCCGAGGCTATAAAATGGCGAGGGCTTCGCACCTCGCCCCTCTCTCTTCACGTATTGCAACCTGCCGGAGCCAGCCGTCGTGTCGCCACTCGCTCCCAGGACGATGGGTCCACTTCGGGTGAGTAGAAGAAACGTCTTTAAGGACACTCTCTTTACTTTTCTCCCTGCACGAGTTGCTAGGGGTACTCCCTCTCACCCTCAACTCGCGACAAGACATACCTACGCTTACTTGCAGTTATTCTAATACTATATATAGTTAGAATGATTAATAATGATACTAAGAAAGCAAGGTTAAAACATTTAAAATTAATAATTTTCGCTTCGTAGTATTATAAATATTTACATCGACAAATAAACTACAGAACTGCAGATTATTTTATAGTATTGCTGCCAAACTAACAACCTCGGCCATAGTTCTGAGACTACTTGCAAAAGATAAGGTCAACAAAACAGGCACATAGTGAAGCTGCATTTATGACCAGAAGCAAAACAATAGGCCACCTCTTCCTTTGCTCAATGAAGGAAGGGAAATTGGGTAAATACTTTCGCGTTAGGATTATTGATTCAAATGCTGCAGTACAATCATCGTTACAGACATATTTATTCTTTTAAAATGTAAAAGTAGGCAGGGAAATTGTTTTCAAACTATTATTAAAATAAACACGTTCGTTTTTGCTGGTCAGTGCAATCTTCAAAGTGTAGAAACAATTCTACAGCAGAAAAGATTTTACTCGGAACGAAAATTTTTGTTGCAATTTAAATTTGTGAATTGAATAAAAATATGTCCCCACTTGTAAGTACGTCCATTTTGACAAAAAACCATAATCCGTCGATTCGAAAATAAATAGAAGAGGCAATAATAGTGTTCTAAAAGCTGCTAATAATAGATGCTTGCAAGAATCGAGTGGATCGAATTAGTTCGTTAATTATTCTTATATTTTTAATCTGAAATCTAAATGTGTGGGTACCGTTATGTCTCTCCCTAATATTATGATGTATATCAGGTGGAATTGTACATTCGGAATATGAAGTCTAGCTTTAAAATAATTCTGAATACGTAGCATAATTAACTTAATTTAATGTTCAATTCATTTGACGTATGACGGAGAGATGTGCGTTTTTGAGAGACTCAAAAAGTTTGTTACAGCTATATCAGCCAGTAACATATTATTCACTGAAAATTGCACAAGCGATTTGAAATGGCAAACTGTAGCCTTTCTCAGCCTGCAGGCTGATTTTTTACGAATGGAAAAATTTCATAAAGGCATTGTTCGGTTGCAGATTAGTGCACTTTTATAAATTTATTGTAAATGTAGGCTCCTGTGGAGATAAAATTGAAGGTAACTGTAAGTACGATGATAGTAGTGAATTGGAGACCGTATTTCTGCTGTTCCCTTCAATATGTTTAGTAAATAATTTGCTCGTAAATAAGAAATATATGTTGAAATAAACTCAAAGTAAACATCAACGAAGTCATGAGACCTGACAGATCTCCTGATCGTATACTTATTTTTTATTGTATATTGAAATAAATTTTCAAGGTGTGCAAAATGAAATATTTTTAGGGTTAAGCATGATTTTTTTCTTGCAAACAAAGGCAACATATGAACTTAAAATAAAAATGGCTAAAAATGATGAGAGTTTGTACTTAAATCCGTAGTTACTCGCCCTATGCTTCGTCATACAAGTATCCACGCGAAGTACTGGGTACGCCAAGTTTATTTTGTTATAAAAATGAACTATGAAAGACCTGAATATTTTCATTAATAATTTGTATTTAGTTTTATTTGAAATGTATACATATTACAATTTTAATTAAATAATAATAATAATAATAATAATAATAATAATAAATTTAGTACATTAGATTTCAGACCAATTTTTGCGTTTGACGATATTAAGAATAAGTTGCATGCAAATTTGTTGCACCAGTTATTAGTGTTGAAATAATTGTAGTAGTGTGGTTTTTTGCCTCTCCAGCAAATATTTTTTAAATTTGCTGAAGCGGTGCTTCATTCCACTTTGTAAACATGTATTTGCCAATGGAAACATCTCTACGCCTTCAATCGTTGCTTGAATAATCACTAGCGTAATCAAGCTCAGAACACGTGCCATGTTCACTGTTGGCCACTAAAACTTCTTCCTCAGAATCACTTGCAGAATCGCAAATTTCGTCTTCTGACGATTTCTCAAGTAATAATTCACACATCCGCTTCTCTGATAAATTATTCATCTGTATTGTTCCTAATGTAAAATAAAATATGTTAGCTTAAATACATCTATAAATTTAAAAAAAGTCCTGTGATAATTAAAAGAAAATGAAAACTCACAACGGGATCCGCGCGGAGAAGAAAGTACGCCACGAACACTTTCCAATGAAATGTCGATCTTCTCGACCCTTCAGTAAATCTTACGCACCTGAGTATCGAGGAGGGTGCAGCTGAAAGCCTTCTGCGAGGTTAAGTCAAAAGTCAGAACGCGAGCTGATGTTATCTGGCACCAACGCGATAAAAGTTCCAAAGAAGAAAGAACACCTGCGCGAGTAACTAAGGGTATTTCGCCGCCTTGGCAATGCCCCCAAATTTCCTCTAATATGTGGCATTCAATAATTTGGCAAATACATTTATTTCTTTAAAACTTTCTTCTTACATTTATTTCTCAAAAATTGCTTTAAAGCTTTCTTTAGATGCTTTAAAACGATCTTTGTTTAACGCTAAATGCTTTAAATAATTTTGTAACAGTACTTTTCTCTAAAGTGGGTTGAAAATACACTATTTTGAGGTGTTTTTGCAGAAATCATAAACCTTACCCTTTACATTTCAGATTAGTTATGGATAAGAAAGCAACTAAATGTTTATATGGCATAATATGGAATAAAATATCCACCAAGATATTAGGAGAAATATATTCCACTGTGTGGTAGAAATGTAGTACTATATAGAGCGGAAATGTAGCAATAAATCCAAAAAATAAGAGATAATATTACGTCAACAGGAGAGGATTACAAGAAACGATGCCTACAACTTCAATGATAATTATTATTATCATCACTTTTAATTGCGTCTCAAGAAAAGACAGACTTCAAAACAAGGTCCTGCATTTTATAGGTACTAAGGTATCATAAATAAGTATCAAAAGAGAAAACGTGTCTGCAATGGTTTGCACTCTTACGTGCCACAATAGTTTCGTTTAACTTGTTTCCAGCGCCGAAGATAAGAATGTGGTGCAGTAGTTCTGATAACTGGGTAACGAAAATATCGAAAGTAAATGGTAAAAGATTTTATCTGCTACTAATAAGCACTTTTACTCAGCAACTAAAATTCTATGAATAAGTCACGCTTTTTGGAAGAAGGCAATTATCGACACTTTTCCCTCCTTCTTCATAGATTGTCAAATAAATCAGAACTACATTAACTCTCCCAAATTAATATATTTTCTGGTAGATAAAAATCTAATACAGTATGCTTCCTTTAATCAACTAATTGATACCATTCCCTTTTCACGGCATTTGCATTACACGAAAGCGTGTATTTATTCGCCACTCTTTGAGACCGCACAATAGCAAAACACATATCACATAACATATTTTCGACACATTGTGGGCAGGCTGTGGGAGCAGCGGTAATGGATTCACTTGACACTCTGTACTGTATTGAATTGTAATGAACAGCTGTTCCCAGCATTTCACACGTCAACAAAAAAATGTATATATATTCCGCAAGCACATTGAAATCCTGTGACAAAGAAATCAAATCAAATGAACACAATGCGCAGTGTTTTTGCAACGCAACGCAGCCTCCTATCTGCCGCGTCCCTCCATCGTCCAGAGGCGGCGCGGCGCGAATATTCGCTGCATGTGTGTGCGTGTGCGTGTGCGTGTGCGTGTGTGTGTGCGTGTGCGTGTGCGTGTGCGTGTGCGTGTGCGTGTGAGTGTGCGTGTGAGTGTGCGTGTGAGTGTGCGTGTGAGTGTGCGTGTGAGTGTGCGTGTGCGTGTGCGTGTGCGTGTGCGTGTGAGTGTGTGTGTGTGCGCTGCGGTCCAACGCGAGCACCATCCTGCCGGCTCACGGCCGGCTGGTAGCTGCAGGTAACCGCTGTGGTGGCTAGTGCAGGTGAAAAGTTTATTTTTTTAATTTCATTGGTAAATATTACATATATAATTGCACAATGTACGAAATTAACTGCAGTGTAGTGCTTGCGCACCGTGGTCTTACTTGTACAAACATTAACTGCTGATTTAGAATGTAGGTGTTTCTTTTTCTTAATGTTTTATGAACCAGTCAGTTTTTACAATATTACTATGATTACTATTATTATTATTATTACTATTATTATTATTATTATTATTATTATTATTATACCATCATTATTATTACAATTATTATATTATTTACGTGCCATTTATATTACCTTATTTACGTAATTATCTTCAACCGGGTTACACCCAATTGCAATGTAAATAAATGTATTTTATCTTTATAACGTGTTGACTTGTATGAGCCTATGTCTACTACTTTTAAGCCTTTACAATACCTACATCCTAGCTTGTTCTAACCTTTTTAATTCTGGTATTCACCCCAAATGGTCTCTTCATGGCATCAAAGCCGGGGAAAATCCTAACGTCAGAAGACGAGTAAAAAAAAAGTTGTACGAGAGACGTTCTCACATGGAAATGGATTACCACGGAGTGCAATCTATATTACAAATTTCCAATGCGCGCAGAAATTAGAAGAAAACAATGCAGCTTTTAAACGTGTCAGAGGTGTTTGTAATTGTTTTTGAAATCAAGAAATGCGGAAGAAACACAAAATCAATGAAAGAGCTTCGATTTTGTCTCAAAATACGAAAATTTGTTGCGATATTCCGCCAGTTCTCATAACGCGCGTACCGTCTTAATTCTTACACTCACAGTATTACTACTTACAACACAGCTGACATGTGTCAGCAAAGCTTGAGAGAAATGACTGCTCCGAGCTGAATATTTGCTATGAAATTATTACGTTACGGACAACAGCAACAATTTGATATTATCGGCTTGTAAGGAAGTGGTGTTCTGTGTATTCGTGTATACTACAGTATGTCGATGCAAAATTCGTGAAGACTGTTATTGTACAAGAATTCGACAAATTCACTGTGTAAAATACAGTTCACATCTCAATGCACCACAAATGTCTATTTATTCCAAGGCATTGTAAAACTGCTTCAAAATTAATTCATTGTAACCTGTCTTAAAATTCTCCGGTATTCGTTTATGCGTCCCTTGCTGTATACTTTATAATAAATGCTCCTCTTGTTCGCCCTGAAAGAATTTCTTTTGAACCTTTGAAAATTCACCCTCTTGGGGTAAGCAAACTTGTTATGAAAGTTTCCCTTTTGTTAACATAAGGGGTACCCAGAAGATGGAAGTTCCATAAATATAACAAGGATTGAACAAGATCGCATTTTGTAAGGTAGGCTGCGGCTTAAGAAACATAACCCCACATCTCCCCCGCTTGTGACCTCCACTTTTTTCCTCATATTTTATGCATAATTCTTGGTATCTTACAAACTTCTCGCGTGGTCACTTCACAATGAAGCACCTTTCCCTCTCATGATTTCCTTAAAATGCTCCGTACATATTATACGCATGTTCTCCCATATATTCAATTATAAGATAATGCATAAATCCGGAAATTGATTTAAAGTTATTTTTGTGACGAATACCTTTTTACACTGTGTTGGCGCTCACAGTGCACTTCCTCTCCAAGCAGATGAAACCGGAAAAATCTCAATAACTAGTGAACCAGCGTCGAACGTCCAAAGTTGTAACAGAATATCCCAAAATATATGGATGAATCCTAGTGGTTCTACAACAGCACGTTCTTACTCGTATTAGTAACAGTGACGAAATATTACAATACCGCAATTTCTGTCTATATTAACACATCTCAGCCATCACTTGTAAACCAATGTGTGTATGTCATGTGTGGAAAATAATGCTTTTAAAGCAAATACTTTAGCACAAATTCAGCAATCCAAAAATGTGTTCCGTAATGTGAAAAACAGTATTTAACTAACAACTACAAATAAGTAAAGTCAAACATTTTCAAAAATGATTCGGCAACTATTTTCAAATTTTTATTGCCAGATCGATCAGAGAAAATCAATTTTGGAGAAACTGTCAGTACGGTTCAGGGTTTTAGCACTACGGACAGACTGACGGCTAAATAGACTGACAGAAAGACAGTGAACTGGCTGATCGACTGACAGACTGGCGGACGGCAAGAAGATCTCTTAGTAGTCGAGAAAATAAAAAAAAGCAAATACCCATTTTTTAAATAGTTGTTTGCGTAGTTTATTTACATTGCCACTGAAACCCAACATCGAGCGGTCAGACGGGTTGAGAAGGCACAATGCATCAACTGATACTTCTGCAGTGCCTCTGACCGGGACGACCCAGGATTCGTGTCCCGACCAAAGCAAGATTTCCAACACTAGAAACGTACGTACGTCGAGTTCGGCCGCTGTCAGGAGAATTCCAGAGGCCGGCTTCTCTGATCAGTAGTTTTCCGTGGTTTATCCGATCGCCATCAGACAAATGCCGGAGCAGTACCATAATAAACGAGCCAGAGACTGCTCATGTTCCTTTCTTCCTCTTCCTGGACATATTCTGACCCCTTACGTACACTCGCATTTACATGCGCTGCACTATCACTCATGTCTGTAGACCAATCGGGAGCTTAGTGCTTGTCTCAGGTGGGCGGTGCCCCACTGGTGGGAGATGCCTAGTTGGGGTGAACTCCACCAGTTAACGTGTAGGTTGGCGCAAAAAATCTTGCCATTCAGGGGGAAGGTCACCATCCCCATTCGAGGAAATCATTCACTACACTTACGAGAATGACTTTAGCCATTGACACGTCTAGAAACCATAAATAATGAACTAATGGAACGGCGAGCTCTATATTGGGCGTTACAGTACAATAGTACCGGTATTATCATGAATTAATGTATTAGTATTGATGGGCTTTTATTAAAAACGTAAGACTTTGACAACAAATCCTTTCCTAGTCATTAAATTGCACAAAATACCAAATAATCAATTTAAATGCGCCACAAATTTCGAGATTTTGTTTTGACTTGAACGCTCGCGCTACGGGGAGTGCGTGATTCGAAGAGCAAACTCTTCATTAATATAACAAATATTTCAAAAGTATATATTTGTGTGAAATACGACTTATAGACCAATTTATTTACAGTGGCTTTTATTGACAGATCATCAGGTGTTACGGTGTCATCTAATCGGGAGCTAAAATATCATTACAGTAATGTCACTTGGTTAACGTTGAAACTCCCGAATGGATGACACCGTAACAGCTGATGAACTGCCAAACGACACAATAAATAAATAGAAGTACAAATATCGGGGGAACATCTTATCGTTCGCCGGAGATTAGGGCCACGTTGCCCGCGGAGTCAAGGGATCGCTCGCCAAGCGAAGCGCTGCCTCAACTCCCGTGCTGTCTTATAAGAACTATCGCTGCTCTTTATTTAGGACAAAGCGGACAGATCATGACGGCTGTGTTGAGAAGTCCTCGGGGCATGAAGGGCATCGCTCGCTGAGGCAAGCGGCTTGTCATCTTTGGAAGAAGATAAAATGTAGACCCGGTATAACGTGAGCCTTGTATATCATCAAATGTTGCGCAACTGTTCCTGTATGTTTTACGCTTGTTTCTTGCTTCGTTGCCTCATAATGCTCACATATACCCTCCCTCATTTTCCTCACGATCTCCGCATGTTTTCTCTGATGTGTCCAATCTCATGTTCACCACATTCTCTCATATCTTCCCTGCATGTTTCTTCAGTATGTTGAAGTCAACGTACAACTGAAAATTCAAAAATCAATTTTATGTCGCTCTTTAGTTACGAATACTTCCTTAAAACTTTACAGTGAACAGTGAAATTTCAGCGGCTCCAGACGCAGATGAAGGCAGAAATTCTGACGAGCTTTCGTTAGTTCTCTTAGAAGAGTCGAATCTAGAAACATGTAATAGAAGGATCCAAAATATACTTTTTGGTTAAAATAATCGCATTCACCAAAACTTCCCACTTTTTAAATAATTGATTTGAAAGCAAAAACAGCTTCATTCTGAACACCCCGTTTCAATAACCCACGCGATGGAATAGAACTCTCCAAAAATATAAATAATATCTCACAAGGTTTATTTTGGCAGCAATCATAAGATGACACGTCATGTTCACCCAATAAATATACCCATAGGTAATCAATACACACTATATAACGACGTAAGTAATGTACTTCTAAGAGCCACACCTAATTAAAAACTGCAAATAAACCAGAGGAAGGTACTTAAAAATCACTTTGACAGAGAGGTCAAATGCGTGACGAGCAACGCGAGCGGGAGGTCACCGGAGCGTGCAGCCGGCACGTGTCTCCAGTTCCACTAGTTTCTCCTCCGTTCCATGGCGGGTCGTGGCATGGCGGGGGGAGGTGGGGTGTGGCGGTGTGTGGCGGGGAGATGTGGGGTGTGGCGGAGCGTGGCGGGGAGAAGTGGCGTGTGGCGGGGAGAAGTGGCGTGTGGCGGGGAGAAGTGGGTTGT
>BOPP01000116.1:1789583-1827991 GCA_017312745.1 Gryllus bimaculatus
TGAGGGGAGTGGCGTGGTGCGGTGCGGCACGGCACGGCGCGGCGCGGCGCGGCGCGAGGCAATACACTTCACGCCGCTAACAGCGCCCTCACGTCTCCATCGAGAGGCAATTACGCGCGAAATGTCAATACGCCCCGCGATATGGAACGTGTGCGCGCGCTCCGGCGCCGCGCTAATACGGTATCTCTGTCCAGGAGGAAATGCAGAGGCGAAAAAAGCCTTTCAGCACGGAACTCGCTACCGTAGCAGGTAAAATGTTCCTGCGAACAGTTCCTTTAAAACAGTTTGATTTATGAAGAAAAATAAGATAAAAAGTGGATAAAAGTCTGAGTATTAACGAAACTTAGATTAAACAACACTCAAATTCAGGAGCAAACATTCAAAAGGTGGCATGTCCATTTGGCAAAAATTGAAATTACTGGTAGTTTTTATCTAGAATTCTATTTTTTTAAAATTAAATGTCCCCTTAGTAGAACTAGTCTATTCGTTGAGTTAAAGACGGTGACTATCCCACTAACACTTCAGCTATCGCTCGAAAAACGCAAATAATAAAATTCAAAATTAATAAAAAATTATTAATTTAAAAAACAAATGCAAATTTGTTACAATAAAGCAGCGGTATTGGCTTACTTACCATGCACCTATGCCATGCAAAAACGCCCGAAGGATAACTTCGGTTTATATCAACACTGCTCTACGCCGACAAAATCGCAATGTCGCCGACAAAATCGCAATCTCAAAATCGCCCTGATACGGAGAAGGTTGATGAAGCATCTTCCTCTAAATAGTAAATAACATCCCCTAATATGTTATGCAGTTATAACTTAAGTTTTGTGGATCCACAAAGCCAAAAACGTGTTTAAGGCAAAAGGGTTGTCCCTCATACCGGACCGCCGTTTATCCGTTTCTTCAACACAAAAACCTCAGTACAATTTATCCCCGTTTACGCGTTCCGGCTCTCTTACTGTGAGTACATACAGTGTACATGTGTACATGTATTCAAAAAATATTAAAATTTAATTCAATTTTTTCAGCATTAATTGTATTTTTCATAGCGTTTCGCAGCATTTGAAGAATATTGTCTCCTTCTCCAAGAAACCCTCCTAAAACTCCTGACTCTCTGCGTTATTTATTTTTTTTACTTTGAACACCATATAGCTGTGTACTCTGCCATTTTTCATAAATCATCTTACAAATATATTACTGTTATATAATAAATAAGTTAATAATTATTAATAACGTTTGTTAATAAAAAGGAAAATATTGTGTATATCATAAAAATATATTTTTTCAATATTCTACATACTCGCATATTCATTTCTACATAATTTTAATTTTTGTCCAAACATTTGTTACACTGTTTTACAAATTTTGGATTTCCGACGTCAATTAAATTTGACACCCGACTGTAGTTCTCATTTCTTTGTTTTCGCTGAACCGTTTTTATCCAGAAAGTCCACTAGATGCAAGGTCTGGACTTTAAGGTGTATGATCCAGTTGTTTCCATCCAAAGACCTGACTAGCCTTCGTATTTGTGCAGGGACATGTCAATGTCGGCGGGTGACTCAGTTTGCTTAAACATTTTAAATTACTACAGCTCGGCTCACAGACATATTTCTCTCTCGGCTGGAGAAGACGTCAAAACACGGGCAGAGCATTCTGGAAACAAAAACTCATGCACACTACGACAATCGCGTGTCAATCATACTTTCATTCACAGATGAGCCTTATTAAAAAACAGTATTTCGAGCAGAAAGCTAGAAACCCCCTTGCTGAAAAACACTTTCTACGTAATTAGTGTAAGTATTTTTGTTTGCATATATATGAAACATTGTCGTCTAATCCACTTTACTCCTCAACTCTCGCATTGCGCTGCGCGCGAATGATAAAGCCGAGTGCGTTACGGGAAGAGAAGGGCGCCGCCTCGCAAGCCCTTGGTGTGGAGTAGCGTGTGACAAATGGGACTATGGATCGAGTGGAGGCGAGGGTCTGCCGGCGAGCCCCTGCCGCCCAGCTGCGCTCTCGACAAACGACTCGCACCCGGCCTTTGAGATCGCTCGCGCCGCCTCTTCACCGCTTCGGGGCTTGCCACTTACATCCTTCTGTTCTCGTCTGAACTTGTGGGAATAAGTATTCGTCGTTTTAATCAGATTTGTCGACATCCACCTGCTTCTTCATTATCAGGGGTTGTCTTTATTTTCTGACGAGACACATTAAGTACCTTCATAGCCAGGAATGCTCCGGATTGTTTATCACACCGTTATTATTTATTATCGGACGTTTGAGTAACACCATCGACACTAGTGATATCTCAAGAACTAATGATATTAGTACATTACCCACCTCCCCGTGTTCTCTTTAATACATCGCACTAGATTTCATTTAATTCTCCTTTACTTTCATCTACTCCTTTTCCTTTCAACAACTGTTTTCTCGTCCTTTCTCCTCCCCCTCATCTCTTATCCGTCTCCTCCTCTTCCTTTCCTCCTCCTCCTCCTCTTCCTTTCCTCCTCCTCCTCTTCCTTTCCTCCTCCTCCTCTTCCTTTCCTCCTCCTCCTCCTCCTCCTCTTCCATTCCTCCTCCTCCTCCTCCTCCTCTTCCATTCCTCCTCCTCCTCCTCCTCTTCCTTCCTTCTCCTCCTCTTCCTTCCTTCTCCTCCTGTTCTTCCCCTCCTTCTCTTCCTTTCCGTTCTTTTTCACTTTCACCTCACGACATCCAACCCTGCACAACAACGCCGCCTCCGGTTCCACTCTCCCAGAGCTGCAGGAGCAACGCCATCCGAGCCGCCGTCGCCGCGACCGCCTCCTGCTCTTTAGTCAGCGCCACCTCCACGACCCCGAGCGCCCTCCGGCGGTCCCAGAGAGCAGCTGCCCACGCGCTCCGCCGCACGCCACCATTTATCACGAGGTCTACTCTGCGGGCGCCGACCCGCGACTTGCGGCATTCCATCGGCTGTTCCATCACTGAGAGGGCTTCAATTACTCCCTTCAATACCACAGAGCTTAGGAAGACAATGAGAAATATCTTATTAAAAATTAATCAGGAACTTTCACTGATAATGAGGTAAAAGAAAAAAACAACGATGAAACGATCGAAGTTTATCAATGAAGAAAACATTGAGATAATGCATTTGCATTTTATATGCCGCACTCAGGCATGTGTATTGCAAGTGTTAGTTAAATAAAATGTTTCTTAAGTGTGAATATGGTATAATATAACTGAACAACAATGGAGACAATTTACTAAGGAGCTTTGCTTATCCTCCTTGCAATCCCCTTTCCATTGCCGCTGCCACTATCGCATGTTCCCCTACCCGCACAGGCGGAGCGAGTAATTTGGTAGCTTTTATGGCAAGCAATGATGAAACGATGGTTCATGTGTTAGGGGCACTAGGGACATCACTCGAAAATGACCTGGTGTCACCGAAATTTATTATCTTCGGTAAGAAGAATCTTTATTTTTTCTAGCTCCACAAAACCCCGAAGAGTTTTAAGCTGCCTTTGCAGTCCTTCCGGAGTGTTTTCTATATTAGGGCTACTCAATGAGGGCGGCTCACATGGGGTGTGCTGGCCCAGCTGAAGAGGGGGGAGGAGAAAAAGAAGGGAAACAAGGACATTGAAAGAAGAGGAAAAGATGGTGGTAAACGAGAATTAAGTGAAAGCTGGTATGTTCTGTTACATAGAAACAGAGGAAATTGGTAAGGTAGTATCATTACCTGTGGGCTTTCGGCGTGGTCCTCCGGGAGGAGAGAAAATATGCTTGGGAGATTGGCTCCAGTCTAGTGTATAGTAAGTAAGAAGCGCGTCATTGCATTGAGACACCACGAACAGCTAGTTTCCTATCCACCCGATGCATGCATATGAAAAGAACTGTTCTTCAGGAGACTCAGAATAAATGTTAAATACTTCTAGAGCTGTGGTCGCCAAACGTATGAAGCTTGTGAGCAACTACACCATTTTGAATTCTACTGTGAAACAAATTTTAATGACATGCAAAAAGAATAAAGTGAAATGGAATTCCACATTACAAAAAACTGAAAATAGTCAGTAATAAATTATGAATGAAATACCGTATTTTTCATCAAACTTGTTAATGAGAATGATAAGTCTATTTTTTGTCATTAATAAGCTTTTATGTTGCGAGAGTAGATCTACCATTAGAATTCTGTTGTCTAAATGTTTATCAGTGAGTCTGTTTCTGTATTTTTTGTAGAACTTCTCTGTAGAACACGTCTAGGCTAGCCAACCCAGAGCATATCGCGATCTACCAACAATTGCCCTAGGAGCTAGTAGTTGCTCGCGATCGAAGATTTGGCAATCACGGTTCTGGAGCAGGCAGAAAAATAATGAAAACACAAATGTAAATGAACACGCTATGAGAAAATTTCATCTACCCGATTCTTGTGTTTGAAAATATCTGTTCTACATAAGTATCGGAATAAACGTTACAAATATCTAGAGTTTGTAAAGGAATCGAAGAGCTCACCAATGCCAATGAATCTGCAATGGGAAATTCCATCTACCCGATTCTTGGGTTCCAAAAGCTCTATTCCACAAGAGTCTCAGAATAAATGTTACAAACATCTTGATATGTAGAGGAATAAAAAATTACAAACCAATGAACCTGCAATGAGGGATTTTATATAACCGTGTTTCATGTGTATTCCCATCCCACCGTATTTTTAGGCAACCGTAGTTTTATTCTCAGATCAAGTCACGTTCTGATGCATTCCAGAAGATTTTATGTACCTCCCATTTGTGCACATGGGATCGCCTAATAATTAAGAGAAAATGTCACATGCGCAGACGCATATACCTGCGTTTTATTATCGTCCTGTACTCTGAGTGAATATAGTGATAAAATACAAACAGAAGGATTGCTAGAGGTTAGTGATCAGTTGTATTCGGCACTGTTCCATCGCCATGGTTATTTATTGGCAAAACGCCCATGGAGGCAGGCAGGCTTGCGATTTCATCGTGGCGTCATTTCACACTGGTATTTGATGTCACATCCAGACACAGTGGCAACTCGAATTGACAACCCATCAAAAATAGGCAAGCCCAGTCTAAAACAAGAGAGCGGGACAACTGCATTTCTAAACCTCCTTTATAACTTTACTATGTCATATTTTACGTGATATTTACGTTTTATTAATAAAGCATACAAAATTAAATTAAAACTTAATTTTTTATTGATTAATTATTCTATATACGTCAACTGCTAATGTCAGTATTTCCGTAAGTGTAGTGTGTGTATTTCCTCCGGAGATGGTGGTGAACTTTACCCCCACATAGTTGTGAGTTCTGGCGACTACCTATCGTCGGTTAGGGGGAACCAGGTATCTCCCAACAGCGGGGAACTGTTCGAGATGCGACAAACTCTATAGGCTTCGGATCGGTCTTCCGGCATGTGTGATAGTGTATTACATATAGGTGTAAGTGTGTGAAGTAAGGAGTGAGGATAGGACAAGGTAGAGGGAGGAAAGATCGCGCGCTGACCGAAGACCGTTTGTCAGGGCACTCCTCCGGCATTTCCCTAGATTACGGAGAAATCCAGGAGAACTACCGATCAGAGCAGCCAGTCTCTAGGATTCTCTTCTAGAGAGGGACTGAATTCGACTCAGCTCTCAAGCCTCGTGTCGAAAACTCTGCCATCGTCGGGATTCGAACCTAGGATCTCCTCGTCAGAGGCATTGCAGTCACATTAGTTGATGCCCTGACCCACCTATATATAACATTAATGAAACTATGTTGTCTAGGCTATCCGGGACGAGCCGCGTCAATATCGTGGTGGCTCAAGTTTCGGCCAGCGTAATGTGGCCCTCTTCAGAGAGTACTGATGAAATAGGCAACAATACGCTGGCCGAAACGTTAGCCACCATGACATTGACGCGGCTCGTTCCGAATAGCCTAGACAACATGAACGCCGGCCGCGGAAGCCTACGCAACCATTAATGAAACTATTAATAAATACAACTGGATTTATGTTGAACCAATTCCAGGTTTACCAGATCACTTATGAGGCCCTCTTCCCTATAAGAGTTTTACAACAAGGCCACGGCGTGGCTTTGAAAATTTTAGGGAACCACGATTCCTTTGCCACGCTCCTCCTCCTCCTTTGTGAGCACACCTATTCTCCCAATCGATACACCTTCAGTTTCAGATACATAGTGCTGCCGCACATTGCATATAACATGTACTGAAATCAAAATTCAAGTCTTCATTTTATTTTATAAAATCAAGTGAATATCAGGCTATACTGTATGATCTCATTATTTTTGACAATAATGATGAAAGAGTGGTTACAAAAGAAACTATTTTTTTTAAATACGCTTATTTATATCCGTAACATTTCAAAAACCAATTTTGTTCTCATCATCAGACTTTTATTTTCATGTGCATACCAGCGTCGCTCTCTTTCATCATGAATGTCAAAAATAATCGGATTAGTAGTATTATAGATTAAAATAGTAAAACGGAAACCAAAATAAGAAACTGATACAATAAAGATATTGTAAATTTCTGCTACGTCACAGTTACATCTACAATTGATAAATGATGTCAAATGTGAACAAACAAACAGTGACAATAGAGTATTAGAATTACATAGATATTTTTAACATTTTATTCGTAAACAGTGAAGAACTCTGTAGGCTTCAAAACTGATTATCGGTATTAATGAAAACCAATGAATCGGAATCGTGAGGCCAAACCACATTCATTGTGTAGAGACAATGCGTCTTATTTGCTTAATTTGATTGAAATTGGGATAGATGTACTTGTTGGTTTCAAAAAATAACGGGGAGCTGACAATATTACTAGTAACAAACGATCATTTCATCAAGTTGCCTAAAATGTTCCTTCAAAAAACTTGTTCGCTATTTCTTTTTAATTGTTTTATCTGGAGTTTGTAGAGCTTAGAAAAAAAGTAAATAAACAAAATATTAGCCAAACAAAAAACAAATTAATACAATTAATAAATAAGTTCAAATATGCTCATTAAATGTATTTATTGTACGAATGGTAAAAGCGATGTTTTACTCTGGGAGTAGGAAATGTTGCGACAGGAGATATCTAACTGGTACAATCCAAAGAGCAAAATAAAATAATTTTTACCACGTGTGTGACACTATATTTTATACTGCCTTACTGACTCTTTTTATTTTTAAGTACACAAATCACTTAATGTTACAATAAGGCCAGTAACAGATGATGCGATCAAACAAAAGTATTTAATTTTCTTTTTAATATTCACAAATTTATCTGGACACTTGACCATCGTTTCACTTTTAACAGTACTGTTACAAAATTGAACTTTTAGCATTCTATGCTTGTCCTGAAAGTATCTATTTGACTACTGGTTGTCTACAAAATAAAGTGTAGCATTTCATACTACATCTGCAGAAATCATGCCTTAATTTTGAAATACATTTCGACATCCATTGAAATCATGCAGTTCAACAGATATTTGATGCATGCCTTTCGCCATTTTATATAACATAATAAATTTATTCTCATTAATTTTTTCCTAGTTTTCATCTAATACATAAAGATTATTTCTTATTTGCGTTCTTGCGTCTGCCCGGTAATCTGAATTCCCAATTAATGAAAAAACCACCCTCCAATTTATTCCAAATAAATCTTTATTTGTTGCATCACAATGACATCTCGGGGCATTAGGACAACAGACTGGATTGTGGATTCAATGCAGATTTATGGACTGCGCAAGTAAACCTCGTCATTATAATGCGACCCCACCAGACAGCTTAAGTGACACTGGAGACACAGACAAGATTGATTGCTTCTCCTTGTGTACGGAGAACTGTGCGCGACCTTCCCAGAATGGTAGGACGAAACTATTAGTCACAGGAAGATCGCAATGCACCAAATCTACTCCTTCACACCTTTAAAACCACGCAAAATAGTTATGACAAAATGAGAATTATTGAAACCTTCAATACACTATTATCTGTTGAAAAATATTATTATACTAAAAGTTACTAATTCACAATTCAGATTGTAGATTTCTATATGATTTTCTAACCAATTCCGTTTTAATTTATCGTGCCTAAGAGAAGTTTAAAGACGTAATGTAGTATAAAGCATGGAATGTTCAATATATAAAAATTAGAGAATAGACAGGAATTTTAAAGCTATTTTATCTGCGGAGAGTGTTTCAAAACACATAACACGAAGAGATATAAACGACAGATGTGTCTCTTTCCATACGATGGGTCGTTTCAATAAAAGTAATTAAATGCTCATAGAAGCTTATGAACAAGATGTTTCGGTATAAAACTTAAATACTTTTTTACTTAAGAAACTTGTTATAATAATATTATTAGTAAATATACCATAGAGATTCTAAAATCAACTTACCGAGCATTGGTTTTTACGAATTTATGAAAGGGAGAAACTTGAATTTACGTTAGGTGAGCGAATTCTGTCAGTAATACATATCACTGTCTGTACCCAATTTACAGTGAGTAGAGTTAACAGGTAAGATATATTCCAGTTATATGAACACAAAATGTGCATTAAAAGTACAGTATGTTAAATAGATAATGATATATCGCCAAATGGCTAATGTCGCGTAATTTCTTTCTTGCTTGTCTGACGGGCACATCAGCCCAGGTCCTTCTCATCCCGAGAGTGAATCCGACACGATAACCAGGCAGAGATTGTCTGCGGTGGTGCGAGCGACATCACAATTCCGTAAATGAGGTTCTAGCGGTCGTTGGTTGGGCGGATACGTGCGTGACTCATACATGAGCACATTTATAAAGGTGATTGGCCAGGCCATGTTTGAGAAAATGAAATAAAAGTAAAAGAATATTCACGAAAATTGTATATTTCGCCAAAGTTCTCTCTAACGTAAGACATTTCTTAAAAAATATAATAAAAATTGAAAAATTGAAAATTAAAGTACAAACAATTACACATTAATATTATTATAAATTTTTAGTTTTCTAAGTTTCTAAGTTAAAGCCTCTATTAAAAAATTTTCGTCAGAGATTCGTCTGCAAAATGTCGTCAGAGAACGATTAAGAATCGTGTTTATATTTGTAGACCTTTATGGAGGTGCTTTGAAAGCACGTATACTAGTATTTTAAAACATATTAATTCGTAACATTTAATGATTTGCCAGGTCAACATTCAATCATTTAGAGTTTCAATGTTAATTTTGCTTTGGTTTTGTTTTATAAACTAATTTTCAGAATGTATTACAGTAAAACACTATTGAAATCTTTGTGATTACAACGCACAAAATCTGTAAAATATTACTATATAAAAGTACTACAAAAACACTACACTATCGCAGAGTCCAAAAATATTTTCTGCCTTTGAGTAGTAATTCTAATAGACTAATGAAATGGAAAATAATTACAAATTCTGAAACAATATAATGCTAATTACTTATCTTTGCATTTAAAAACACTCAATCTTAGAAGATTGCGATGTTTTAATTTCAATCTATGTGAATCTGTTTTTTACTCTGGCTCATGATAGATCATAAGTACGATTATGACTGGACGTTGAAAATGGTTTGGAGAGTGGATTATAGCAGCTGAAACAGCACATTTAATCATTTTAAAACTTTATAGAAAGGCATTTTCAATATTTATATTAAGAGTTTTTGCCTAAATAGAACCAAATAATATAATGAATTGTAAAGGGAGAATGCTTAGTAATTATCCATTTCTATATTAATTATGTTGTTTTCTCAGAATATAAGTATTGGTGCTTGTATTACGAGCACTAAAACATTTTAAGACATTCTTCCAGTTAAAATTACTAACCTTAACAGCAAAGTATAATTGCCGATGTATTAACAGTAGGATGAGAGAGTAGTGAAAAGAACAAAATAAGAGCAGGTTAAAAGCGGCTAAATGAGCTAAAATCGATGAAAACCCTTATTAAGACTAATTAGTGTCAATCTATATAATCAATGTATATAAAAATGGATGTTGATGTGTACCAGATAAATGAATTCCAACGCCGTTTGACCGATCTCCATGAAAGTTGGCATATAAATGTGTTTTTTCATGATTAAGTTTGTTTTTTTTCTCTCTACTAGATGGCGCTGCAGAACCCTCTGGTACTTCAGGTAAATGCAATTTCCAATCCACCTTGGTTTCATTGTCGCTGGGCCTTTCTGTGTGACGTGGGGCGTGGTCAATGTGGGCGGGAGGAGAAGACGGCGCAAGATGGGGGAGAGAGAGATTTCAGCAATGATGATAGCAATGATGTAGTCAATAATAGATCGGAACTCTCTTCGTGTTCAAGTAAACTTGTGTCTTTGTGACAGTAATAAATATTAGTTATTCTCACGTTGTTGAAGGTAGCAATATTTTTGAGACCATTTTCATTATTTATTTTTCATATTAAATCTCCTTGATTTCCTACAAAATTCAGAATTGGAATATTTCCGACTCGTACATTAAGATCCCCACAGATTGTAGTAAAGTTATTTCTAAAAGTCATATTCAAATATTTCTTTAATGTATTCACTATTCACTTTCTTCATTCTAAATTTTTTCCAAGGCATACACACGTAGAACTATTAGATAAAATATCTTCAATTTTAATCGCAGTATTATAATACAGTCGCCAACTAAGTAATAGTTTCTCATAATGTTCATCCATCGATTAATCACTAGAATTGCTGCACCAAATGAAGCCTTCGATGACAGAGACATCAGAATAGAACATTATATGATGAACTAAGTCAGTTGTTCCGTTAAGTTTTTTCTTTGTTTCAGTGATGAAGGTTATACCGATGTTCATGTTTCTAAGCTAAACATTGACCAGGCTCTCCGTTTCTTAGACCTCGAACATTCTAGGTAATCAATCTAAATGTTGAAGCTGTTCAAAGTCGTTTAATTATTTTTCGTTGCTGGAGTCATCGTTTACGGTTATCGTCTTGGTCATTGAACGCTGTAGTATAGTCTTCTGCACTCCAAATACTATTTATAAAAACACTTAAAATCACCAATGGAAAAAATTTCGGAGCACCTGTGTTTTCTACTATATTGAAGTTATAAGGTCAAAATATCTTTCATTTTCCAATACAGAGTTCCAATACAGAGTTTTTTAGGAAACATCTTATTAAATGTCATATTTCTCATCAGAAATTCCGAGGAGTAATTGATAAAAACTTCTTCCAAATACATTACAAGTGCTGACTCTTGACCAAGTAGTTATGTTGTACATATGCCATGGTTAGCCTCTTTCTCAACGGATACGATGAAACCCTGTACTAATTTAAAATTTTGTATCTTTCACCCTCACAAGCTACATGAAGATATTTCACTTTAAATTCAGCCACTACAGACTGATAATTCAACGCCGAAAGAAAGGAAAAAGAGGGAAGAAGTCATCTTATCCTTCATTATAATTGCTAACTTATGAAAATGACAAGAAAAGAAAAATCTTACGATATTCTAACGATATTAATATTAAACATTCTTTTTCTAGGACTACAATTTATTTGTTCTTCTCCACTACTGACAAATAATTATTAAATTTCTTCATTCACATTTACCAGCAGCTATTGTTAATTTCTAGATGTAGTAAACAGTCGAGTATAACATGGCTTGCGACTGGCACGAACACATTACCTCAACAACCCACTTTCGCGTCTACCCGTCCCGCAGCTTTCCCCCCGGGGTACACAGTCGGCTCGTCCCGAGGCACCCTGAATGAGCGCTACTGCGCGAGACGGTTCGTCTTGGCAACGGACGGAAAGATGGACCCCCCGTCCCCCACTCTTCGCCTGACCACCGCGCGCCAACGCAACCCGGCGAGCAGGCGTCATCCACGCAGCGTGCGCGGCGCCGGTGCGACGCGAAAGCTCTTTAGAAGGAAATGCACGGAGCTCGCCCGCCCGCCCACGCTGTCGCGCCGTCTTTCAAATCCCCCAATCCGCTCTCGGCAGATACCAGCTCTCTCCCGCAGACGCAGGCGACACAGCTGGAAATGTCATTCATAAAAAGCGAATACAAATGCGCTTCAATGTCGCAACTATGAATTCGACTTTGTCGCTCGAAACATTCCTCGGAGTTTCGAAGCGAGTAACGGTATGCAAATGACACAATCGATCGCGGAGTTTGGATGTTAATTTACCGGAATTTTGTAACGTATTGTATAGGAAATGAATGCTGCAGTCCCGATAACTTATGCAAGAATGCAAAAATATATTGGGAAAAGGACTCAGTGAGTAAGTTAGACATTTCAACTGATGAAGATAAAATCAGATTTTTAAGAGGTTATAGCTACAAGACACGTAATTAAAATTTCGGTTTTGAAGTACTCTAGTCGCTTCTACACATTTACATAAATACTTATTACATAATTTTGCTGAGAAATGCTTCGGTACTGCGCACCAATTTAGTGAGGAATTATGTTAATCCATTACGCTAAGAGGTGTATGCTTTTAGTGAGGCAAATCAGTACACCAATAGTATTTCTATTGAAAGAATCGCTGAAGACGCTCTACTTTGAATGAAAACATTCAAATTTGTGTATTTATCAAATTGAAGTAAATACTAATAAGAACAGACCTGTGTTTAATGGAAGATTCACAAACGTTTGTCGATGTCTCCCGCGATAGGAAGTCATTGACTGTGAATAATATTTTCAGATGTTCTAATGTGTCCTGAGGCAATAGAAGGTATGCTGTATCAGGAAAAGAGCAGTATTTGTGGAGGAGATATTCCAATGAGATACAGACCGCCAAACAATTTTAAAATCACGCAAAACACTTTCGACAAGCATTCGTGCCCTCTAGGACAAAACACAAAATAAATAATCTCGAGGTAAAATTAAAGACCAAATATTGATATTTTTTTTATTCTCACTGTTTAAATTTTTCTGAACACTTGAACTTTTACTTTCTCGCTACGGAGTGGAGAGAAATTTATGTAATGATGCGCGAAAAAACGGTGACTTTTCGGCAGAAACACTTATTACAGGGACTTGGTAACGAAAAAGTGCATAAATCCAATTGGTAAGTTAAGAAAAAAATCCTGTCACATGGTATGGTGTAGTAAGAATCCATGTTTTGTGAGATCTTAATCCCAAAAAATCGAATGTCGGGAAAACGGCTTTCAGTGCGTCCTGTAAAAAGTAAAAACTAATAAAGAATAATAATTTTAAAAAGTGCATTAATGAATTTGAGATATTTGTCAATCTGTGAAAGCATCCTTAACAGATAATGTGAAATATTTAAAGAAATAGCTAATTGGATAAATAATAACTGATTATCATTTGGCAAAGACAATTTTCATTTTACTGACAAAAGTGAACAAGTGAAGAATTATTCTAGCTACAATTGGATTGCTACAACGCGCAGTTCCACCAATCACAATATACATTTTGCTTTTCCATTTATTATAACTAAAGGCACATTATTTCTCGCTTTGACGATAATTTTATTGACTGTTTTTACGCAAGGTGCTTTCAATGCACTTGTCATTGACAATCAATAACGATGTGGAAATAGTCATGTAAGGCATAGGAGCCGTGCTACCCTTGAATCTCACTTCCAGGACGATGTCTCCCTTGCAACACATCGATTATTCTAAGAGCACAAACAACATGTGTTTACTAGCAAATATCTTAAATATTTTTCGTCTCGGAAAAATTATTTTTTCTCTCCGCAGCCCATATTCGGAAAGAAAAGAGATTAACTACATTTACTACACCTAGGCTTAGTTCCAGAACTATATATGTTAAGATATGTTGTAATAAAGTAACTTACTGTAAGATTGCAACCATATTGGAATCAGTTAGTCACAGCATATTTAAAATGTAGATTGCGATAAGTTACAAAATATTTAACTCCTAGCTCAAGGAAAATATTTTCTCTTTGATATATTGCTCTAGTTTTCTGACGAATACGTGGCAAAGTCGCATCTTTAGCTCTTAACAATAGACAGACAGAAAGAAGAGAAAATATCGTAAGATAAAATAAATTCACAAATTCCTGGCTGCTGCTATACTAGTATATTATGCAACGAGTGCAAAATGTTAAGCTTTACCGCATCAATACATGTTTGGAGAACAAGAAAGTTTGGAGAGACTTTTCAATTTTGTACGTATGCAATAAAGTAACATTATAAACGAGTTGCATATGTTATTTTTGTATAACGATATTTTAAGTTCATAAGATAATCAAAGTCTTTCTCTCTCTCTCTGTGATTAGCTAAATGTGCCATAAGACGTCATTTTATGAAATATTTATTGTAACGTGAAAGGTCGTTCATAATGCTACAATACAAAAAACAATATAATGGCACTATGCACTTTAATGCAGCTGCAGAAATGTACCCATGAGTAAATTCGCGTCCAGCAGGTGTTCTAGCGAGGCCGAAGGAACATTTGCTTCACTCCACTAAAAATCAACAAAGCTCAACATTTGGAAGAGCGCTAGTGTTTCCGACTGAAGAACATCGCAATCCGGCCAGAATTTGATTCTGACGTGTAGGAGTCTTGAAATATTGCCAGGTCTTGGTTCTAAACAGTTGAATAAAACGCCCCCTTGTACTCAGTTTGTATTTGCATCAGACTGTCTACAAATTGCTTTCCACTGTAGGAAAGAACGAAGTTTGGTAAAAACATAAAAGATTTTCTCTTACGCAGTGAATCATAAAGCATCCAGAATAATAAAATTTAATTTCAATACAAATTTCAAGACAACTTACGACAGAGTCACAATAATACAACATCTTTACTTCTCGTATATAAACGATTTATTAAGATGAATACTAACATCAGGGGTCGTAATAAAGTAAATCAAAATTGTAGGGCACATTCTAGAACTTAATGAAATGAAACATCCGCTACGCAAACGAAAATTGGTAATCCATATTCCTCGCCATACACTCGACTTCTTCACCAAAATACTTATTTATGTTCATAATTCGTCAATTATCTGTGGCGTAATTTGTAATAATTGTACAAAAAATATCGATATTCGAATTACTTCAAAACACCAAAAGTAGTTTAGTGATTGCAGATGAAACTGTCAAGAAATCAAATCAGGAATGACGACTATCTTGACTTTAAGCTAATCAGGAAAATAATATTTCTCACATATTCGCATCTCCTCGTAGTAGTTTAAAAGTGTATATACATTTTCTTCTAGAATGCTGGAATTCTAAACTTGGACGACCGAATTTAGCTGATAATAGCATCAGACAAGGTCTGTCAAGTACTCCGGTACTATTAATAGACTAACTACAAATATTTTTGCATTTATTTCTTCTATTTTGGATTGTTGAATGTTTTAATGGGTAATACTATATTTTAATTGAAGACTGACGTGCTTCACTATTAAGCGTTGTGAAATCGCTGTAGAACTTTCTAGCTTTATGAATATCGGCACTTCCATTCTACATTGAACTTTTCTTTCCCTTTTTTTTACAAACGTACGTTACGAAAAAGTAGTGTGTTTATTTACATTTGTTCAGGGACCTAAAATTCCAGTAATAATTTTACTATTAAGAGGTTTTCATTCTCTATTGTAATGACACATGATTTCGTGCATATATGACATCGAGAATGGTTTATATACACGGCCTACTTGGGACTAAAATACAGATTGGCAATGGTTCAGATGCTGTGGAGACTGTGCAAGTACAAAGAATCAGCAACCAGAAAAGAGGTACACGACTCTGAGTACATGTGGAAAGGATGTCGTCGTGAAATGTAGACGAAAAATATACTATTAACTCTTGGAGTACAAACGAACGTTCAACATAGAGAAGTATCAACAAAAGGTATACGCGTTGAAGATAGACGATGTATCGGGGTACTGACGAAACTTTGACGTCTTGGAGTATAAACACAAGGTATACATTTTTAAGTATAGACGGAATGTGTGCGTGTTGAAAGGACTTTTGGTATTGTATGCTGTAGTTACAAAGTGTTGTGTGACTTTTGTTTTTTATTACTGTTGTTAATAAATGTTGTTTTTTCTATTTTGAAATTGGAAGCTTTAAAATTAAGTCAGTAAGTTGCTATATTTAAATCTACAGTGTATACCGTAGAATCATCAGCTCCGTAATTGAATGGATATTTCTATTTTTCTCTCCCTGAATTAAATTAATTGAATGCAAAAATAAGAAGCACCACAGTGTGTATCGTTAACGTTAATATTTTTATGTTGAATGCATTGCATGTATCATGTCATTTAAATGTCAATTTGCCCATTTTATTCTGACGTATGAAGCAATTGTAATTTACGCGTGTAGACAGTCAAATTGGAGAATAATTAAAAATAAGCTGACATTAAAATATTCAGTCAGATTAAATAGCTCTTAGCAAATGTTTACAGAACTGTTTTCTGGAAAGAGTCAGTCGAAATCTTTGTGTAAGAGAAAATACTGTAAAATAGGTTGACGGATAAATGTTCTGCGTTTCTTAGATAGTTGTAACATAATAAAGATACAATCTGTACAGAAATATCCGAAGGCACGTCAAAACGATTTACCCACTCTCGCAAAAACTTTTTTTATTTCAACTATGATTTTCCAGCTCAAAAACGTGTTATTTACATTACTTTAATTCAAAATGGTTCTTAAGAACTCAGCAGTAATATGCTCCACGAATGACGGAGCCCTAAAATCAAAATAAATATTTTTAGGGAGCATAAAGAACGTCAGTAAGGCGACAGTGAATGTGTGAATAGTTCCTGTTTCCGGTCGCTACGACCATTTTGGTCTTTAGTTCCATGAGGGAATGTTATAGCTGGAAACGTGTGTGGTTGATTCCTCCTTGGAACGTGTGATTCGTCGCCGATTCTCACGTCAGTTTCTGGGTTTTCTCTCCAGGTATCTTAGCCTAGCGGGGCACTTCCACAGCAGGGATACCTATTACGTTTCTGACTGGTCTGTCAATATATATATATATATATATATATATATATATATATATATGNNGTGTGAGAGAGAGAGAGAGAGAGAGAGAGAGAGAGAGAGAGAGAGAGAGAGAGAGAGAACAAGGATGACGAAAGGAATATACTATTAAGTTAATGTCAAAATTCGTGCCAGGTTGGAACTCGTAAGCTACGATCAATCGGTGAGAAACACTATAGTGGAAACTGTTGTCACTCGGCCACCTCAGTCTGTTCCAGTGAGGCTATATCAATACAATGAGGAAAAGTAAGATGTAACAGCTCTTGGATTTCAGAAATGTGAATAGGCACATGTCATTGCAGATGACCAAGTTTGATTATAAATGTTGAGTCGTCCAATGCTTGAGCAATTGGAAAACAATATGAGTTTATAGTTAGACTTTCACTTCTCAGATTTTCAAGTTGAACTGTAGAAATATGTCTCTTCTCTGAGACAAAAGCATTTGTAACTTTTACACACTCTGCCTTATCATCACTTCTGTTACAGCTTCTTTGCGTTTAAAGTAGTATCATACTTGTGATAACTTTTCGAGTCGTAGATACCAGTTCCATTACTAGTGACAATTTTATATGAATCTGGACTTCAATCTTCTTTGATTGAGAGCTTTGATCGTAATTGGCATCTCTCGACTGATTTTGGCTCATTACTATTTGCGAAAGAAAGCGGTACGCGTGAAGAGTAGCTCTTCGTTGTGTGTAAACGTCCATGGGCGATGCACTGCTTTTGGTCCAATGTCGAGAAGCGTCTATTTTCAGAAAGGAGATGTTAGAGTCTTTTGCCATTGCTTCTTGCCAGCCCTTGATCTTCTTATGCTTGTGAAGGTTTTAAACTTGTGGTGGGCGTCCTGCCGGAAAGAAATTCGTCTTCAAGTGATGAAAGACGTGTTTTAAATTTACACTAGCTGTAGTTTCCAAGTGCACAGAAGAAAATTATTCTTAAAAAGTATTTATCAAATTTCCGGCGCACTGGTCTGGATGTAAATTCTGTTTGAAAATCACCAGAGAGACGTTTCGTCTTAACAACTCCCTGATGAACAGTTAACACTGGGTCGCGCTCACTTCTGTACAAGTAATAGTAAGATAATTTGTCGATTTCTTCTGAAGTAATGAATGTTCATTCAAATAAAATCCACATACGTTATAGCGTCCTTTTCTGTTCAGTATAGATCCCTAAGCCCTTTGCCAGTTGCACCAGCTGTGGGAAAAAAACATCGTAATATTCATGAGATGAATGTGTTTTATTTGCATTAGATAATTTTTGATTGTAAAAAAAGTTGCAATTTTAATAGTCAAATCGCACGAAGGGTATGGAGAAACATAATGATAACCCATACTGAGAGCAAGGGGAGTTAAAGAGTTGAGAAGGTGGTGTTTTTTGCCAGAAAACAGAATACAACGCCCTACTACCATTTGTGGCCATGAAGCTGAACTGTTTGAACTAATAAGTCTATTGAAAGGTACCATTCAATTTTAAAACAAAAAGCTATAAACACCCAAATTTGATAAAATTTGATTTGAATTAAACAACCAAATTTGATTTGTGGTTAATATTGTGTTCTCCCATGTGCTTCACATTTAATCTACCTATATTGTTTACTCTCATTCCGTTGCTACGCTACTTATTCAAAGTCTCATTTGAAGTCGCAACGTGAGGGAAATGAATCCACTTGCTGCTTCTTTTCTCTCGAGGAATTCTGCCGCTCGTCGCCGCGCAGTTTAGAACGGTCCGCGGCACAGAACCGCGGGGCGGGGCGAGACGCCCCCCCTCCTCACGGCGACGGATGCCACACCTAACTGCCGTAACTTAATCGCCTAAAAGCGCTCTCTGAATTAATTAGCAGGCGCTCGGCAAGGCAGGCGGACGGGGTTCCGGTTCCGCGCCGTAATCTGGTTCCCGGCTTCGTTAATAGTTCTGCAGGTGTACCCCGAATTAGAACGGCGGTGGCGGCGATGGTGGCGGCGGCGCGGTGCTGAAGGTGGAGGTGGAGGTGGTGCTGAAGGTGGAGGTGGAGGTGGTGCTGAAGGTGGAGGTGGAGGTTGGTGCTGAAAGGTGGAGGTGGAGGTGGTGGCTGAAGGTGGAGGTGGAGGTGGTGCTGAACGGATGGGAGGTGAAGGTGGTGCTGAAGGTGGAGGTGCAAGGTGGTGTGAAAGTGGAGGTCGAGGTGGTGGTGAAAGTGGAGGTGGAGGTGGTGCTTGAAGGTGGAGGTGGAGGTGGTGCCTCGCACAGGTGGGGAGGTGGAGTGGTGCCTGAAGGTTGGAGGTGGACGGTGTGCTGAAGGTGGAGGTGGCGGTGGTGCTTGAAGGTGGAGGTGGAGTGGAGGTGTGCTGAAGGTGGAGGTGGAGGTGGAGGTGGTGCTGGGAAGGTGGAGGTGGCAGGTGGAGGTGGTGCTGAAGGTGGAGGTGGAGCCGTTGTGGTGGGGGAGGCGGTGTGGTGGGGGAGGCGGTTGTGGTGGTGGGAGGCGGTGTGGTGGAGGCCGGTGGTAGGGGCATATGGGGTAGGGGCGGTGGTGTAGGTGGCGGTGGTGGTTGGTGGGGGCGTCAGTGGTGGTGGCGGGCGGCAGTGGTGGTGGGGGCGCAGTGGTGGTGGGGGCGGCAGTGGTGGTTGCGGGGCGGTGGTGGTGGGGCGGCAGTGTGGTGAGAGTGGTTGGTGGGGAGGGGCGGACAACGGCGGCGACGGTGGGTGTAGTGGTGGCAGCGGTACTGAAGGGCAGTGCTAGTAGTGGCGGTGGTGGAAGCGGTGGGTGGAAGCGGTGGCGGCGGGTGGTGGTAGCGGGATGATGTTGGAGGTGACGAACGGCGGCCGGTGGTGGTGGTGGTGTGGTGGTGGTGGTGGTGGTTTGTGGTGGCGGTGGCGGTGGCGGCGGGGTGGTGGTGGTGGTGGTGGCGGTGGGTGGTGGTTGGTGGCGTGCTCGGGCGGCTGCGGTGCGGCCGCGTTGCGGCGGTGGTGGTGGTGGGTGGGTTGGTGGTGGTGTGGTGGCGCGCGCCTCCGGCGCAGCGTTAGGGTGAGGGAGGAGGATGAACAGCACGGGGAGGCCCGCGCAGATGGACGTCGAGGGTAGGCGGGCAGGTGAGTTGATAAACGCATTGAACAAAAGATCTGAAGGCAAAGTAGAGCAATGATTTCTTGAATGTTTTTTATGATAAAACGTTTTTGAAATGTTTGATCAAAATTATACTCTATTAGGTTATCTGCAGTAAGTTGAAAAAATGGCATTCTTAAGTCGACTAGATTTATATTGGAGTAAGATAAGTATCGGATTTTTCTTGTTACTCAGCTCTGCCTGGCTCAGCTACACATTAAGACCTAGGATTCCGAGTAGGGCTGTAATGTTGGGATTCCGAGTAGGGTTGTAAATTAAATTCAAGAAAACTTTCACGTACAAGACCAAACTGGAGACATCAACATTTTTCGGTTCTAGTAATTTACTGCCCTAACATTCAATAATTAGTCTAAAGTGTTTGAGATTGATATTTAGTAAGTGCCTGAAAACTTTATATTGAAATATCAAGTACACCTCTGAATTGAGTATGATAATATTTCCGATCGGAGAATGTTTAATATTCTGCTTCATAACAGTATTTGAATTTTAAAGCAACAATTTTCAAAAGTAAGAAATGTTCTTTTTTTGTAAAAGAATCAGAAATAACATTTATATTCTCGTCTGTTTCTGCACATTCTATATTGAAATAGCTTTCTAACTCCTGTCAATTATACTAACAAGTGACTTATTTTCCGAAGGTTACGGATAGTAGTGACCATAATATTTCTGTCGTTATTTACGTAAAAATACATAGGCTTTTAAAATTAATCAAGAAATCTAAAAGTATCTTTAAAAGTATTGTTTTATATGCTTCTATAAGGAGTTTTTTCGTGTAAGAGTAATAGTTAAATTCTAATAGTGTATGTATAATTATGTAAATGATTTGAATTAGTTGTATTTCTGTACGTGTAATTCCAATCATTGGGTTATACGACAAAACATTGTTGTCATACATTAACAATTATAGTATTGCCTCTTAGAATAGTATTTTATTGGAGAACATCTTGGCCAGACACAAGAGAGAAACTGCTGTCTGCTTCGAAAAGATTGCTGTCTTCAGTAGGAGTAAACGTGTACAAATATTAGACCCGAGATAGGTGACCATTTCGTTTCACAATTACCTGCTGAAATAAAAAATGCATCTTTACGTTTATTATAATTTTAGACGATAAACATTACTATTTGTTTTTTGAAATTTCACGACTGATCAAAGAATTAACTACGTAGAAAGATGATAATATTTCTGTATATAAATGTATGTGTGAATATAATTTATGAAAAATGAGAAATAAATTGATTAGAAAATTAATTTTGCCAAAACGTTTTATTTCTTAAAATACGCAAATGCATTTGAACTAAGTGAAAAATTAAATACTTTGAAAAATTATTATTTTTCAAATATGATTCTACTACGTGTTCTTTTCGCGCCATGGATTGAAAGGTTTCAAATCGATACTACTTGAAATTCATTGTTCTACATACATATCTCAGTTTTCGAACATAATAAACAATAATACTATTGTAAACGGAAAGATAATATTGAAAGAAGCGTTAAAAATGTTATCTTACCCATTTCCAATAATGAACTTCGCTTCTGTTCCTTCCATAGCTACATTTTGAAAACTACACGATCACCAAAATCAGCCGAACATGCAACATATAATGAAAAACCATCATTACAAAATAAAATGCGTGATATATTATGCAATGGAAAAGTGAGATAAAATTAATGATAGTAGAAAAATATAAAAATTAGAAATATGCATTGCAATTAAGAAGCGACAGAATGTTCGTGCTACATGTCTGCTATGTAACTAACAATAATATCGATAATCATTAAGCTAATAGAATATTCAAATGAACATCTAAACAAACAAGCATTTGAGCGTGCTTACAAGGCCTGGTCGGGGTAATAATTTGTTAAATACTGTGGCTGGTGCGTCGGAGCATCGCAGCGATTTATCCCCGTGCGCGCCTCTCTATTTACGGCGAGGGGCGTGTTACATGCAGGCGCAGTGGCGACGCGCGGGCGAAAGCAAATAGATCGCGCGGTAGCTGAACCCATTCACCAGAGCGCGCTGCTGGAAGCTCCACGTCGCGCCGTGGCGCGCGCTCGGAAAATCGCCATCCGTTCCGATGGACACAGAGGGACGGTCACCCAGGGTGCACTAACTGTAGCAGTTGGGGACGAAGTGTCAATCGCAAGGCTACGCCCTTCACGCAGAGCACTGAGTCGCACGCGTAGATTATCACTCTTTATCACTTGTAAATACTTGTTAATAGTGGTTTTAAGCCTTATGGTAAGTTTTTACAATTAAAATGTTCATTGTACGGATGATTATGTATCCTAAGGGTTATATCACAATATTAATATATATCAAGGTTATTTCTAAATTTTCTTGTAACTACTAGTTGGTTGGTTAAATATATATATAATATTTATTTGGCTACAATTGGCTAATTGCTGGGTGGTAGCCATAACCCTACAGTTTTACAATATATGAACATATATAATTCAAAAACATTTTACCATATAAAAAACAATTTAAAATACACTGCTTCCGAGCATACATATATAAACATACACAGACCTGTATACATCTATGGCACATATATACACCCATACACACACATTATATATATGTATATATATATGTATATATATGTATATATATGTATATATATGTATATATATGTATATATATGTATATATACGTGTTCGTGCATACATAACACGAACACACACACACGCACACTTGAACACACGAACACACACACACACACTTGTTAGTAATTCGCGTCAACTACTGACGTCATTAGTTCTATAAGTGTAGTGCGTGCTTTTTCCTCGGGAGGTGGCGGTGATCTCTCACTGGATAACAAGATTCGACGTCAGCCTGCCGTCGACTAGCGAGGATTCCCTCAACCAGATATTTCCACCAGCAGGGCAACGCCCCAGCCGGGATAAGATCTATGCGCCAGACCGAACTACCGGCATGTGTAGTAGTGAACCACACATGTTAGTGTAAGTGTGTGTAACGGGTGAAGATAGAACAAGAAAGAGGAAGGGTAGATCGCGCGCGGTCCGTGTCCCGTTTGTTAGGGTACTGCTCCGGCATTCACGTGGTGTTGACCGGAGAAACCACGGAAAACTACAGATCAGAGCAGCCGGCCTCTAGAGTGTTCTTCTGAACACCGACTGAATTCGACCTAGCTGACAAACTAGTGTAGAAAATCGTGCCGCTCTCCGGACTCGAACCTAGGACCTCCCGGTCAGAGACACTGCAGTAACATCAGTTGATGAACTGTAAAATCGAGTAAAAAAGCAATTTCAAGTCTGTTAAATTTGACAAGTAAATTTTTCTTTGTATGCTCATGCATTCTAAAGGCTAGATCTCAGTATTAACAATTATAATTGTCTTTTCTAATTTTTTTGTTTTCATATTGAAATTTAGTCACAACATCAGTTTTTCAAAACCCAATGTGTTTAGTAGTAGATCAGAATGGTAGAAGGGCAGGAGAACACACCCCGATACTGCTCTTCCTGTTACAGTTTGATCGACGCTTTCAGCCATGTTCACATCCAGTTACACAAACACATATTACATATTGAGATGAAAACGGAATAGCGGTACGTACAGATCTAGGCCTACCAGACATGTCATTCGTATCAGGGAGAATATTTTTCCATTGCTCGGCTTTAACTGCTTATCTACTCAGTAAATTATTCGGAAAATTACATTCCTGTTACAGTGATGAGCTTTATGTGATGAATTTGTCAATTAGAGAAAACTAAAATAATAAAAAACTATTTGGCGATGCTTTTCAGAATGCCGTTATTAAATTAGTACACATCTTAGTCAACACAAATTAGTACAATATTTTAATCCATTATCGACTGATCATGGATGAACGCACCAAACAATAGTTATCTGTGATGCGAGTGGTAAAAGTGGCATTTTAGTTTGGAATTCGAAAGGTTCTGACACGAGACAAATAAATTCAATCGAACAAACCGAGGAAAATAAAAAAAAACTTTTGGCACATACACACTTTCTTAGACGACTTTATTTTATTTTACTTTAATTCAAGTATACTTTACTTCATGGTGTGCAAAGGTCAGAAGTGGCTGATGCTGTCAGGCGAGCGTATTTTGTTTTCTTTGTTGGAACCATACTGTTTTATCTGTAGCATTTTACTTTAGCCTTGAAGCTCAAATTTATACGTTTAGCATGGTCTCGATATCGCGAAAGTACCCACATTAACAAGTGAATATCTAAAACTTGTTTTTTTGCAGTTCATCAGTTCAAGTATATTTTTGAGAGCATATTATTTTGATTTTGGGTATTTCCAAACATGTGATTGTGGTTTGGTCAGCTTCTGCCCTTCTTTATTGTATCTGATCCGAATATCACCTCATGTATACTCATTCATTTGTTATCTTCTTTCGCACTCTATGATAGCCTTACCATTCTTCATTCAATGGAATATAATGGCGAACCACACCTAATGGTTGCCTATCTAAGAAAGATGAAGTCATTAAATTGAATCCCTCCTTCACCACCCATGTTCAGCATTCATTTGTCACATATCACCATCATCACCATCATATTTTTATCATCGTGTAATATGTTATTTATATTGATATACTACAATTTGTTCAATCACTTCATGATGTCACCAAAAATTTTACTAGATATAGACATGAACAAAGGACAATAACTAGTACAGGCCTTTGTGTAGAGAAAAAGAGACAACGCCAACAGTGTGATTGTTAGAGACTAAAAAAGCCTCTGGGGAGGTGAAACAAATGTGGCATGCAAAGAAAAGCACGAAGAGATAATTACTGCGTCCAGGGCAGGCGGCACGTAAATTAAAAGAGGAAGAAAGAACTGTTGAGTTCAACCAAGCGTAATCTACCACTAAGAACAGATACTAACGGTTGGTCTGAACACATGAACTCTTTGGAACCCGGCCAACATTTTGCACATTGTAAATCATTGTTTTAAATGTGAAAACTGATTCAAACAGAACACATTTTTCGAACTTTCAACGCCCGAACTCCATTACAGCATTACAAAGGCCAGAAACTGAGTAAGAGGAAACATTTTAATAAGCGTTTATTAATAAATAAAAAGACTTAACCGAGCGAAGTGGCTCAGTGCGTTGCACGCTGGATTCGCAATATGGAGGTCCGGTTTGGACTCCCGAGCTAGCAATCCTGACCAGGGTTTTCGTGGTTTCCTACAATGAGAAGACAAATGCTGGGAGGATTCCAAAATCCCAGGAACAACTCCCATCTCCCCCTACCTCATCTAACACCTTCAACCAGCATTTTAGTCATTTCACCCCTCGTCACCACCCTGTCCCTATAATAATAATAATAATAATAATAATAATAATAATAATAATAATAATAATAAAGAAGAAGACTTAGCCGTGAGAATAAATTGGACAGAATATGAGTTAATTTATTTTTTACGGATTTGGAGACACCATTACTTTTTATCTCTCTTTCCATGACGTTACGGGAACACAAAACAGCTAAACATCCAACAATTTAATGGAAGACTAAAAATGCTTACTTGCTAATGGTAGGTTTTGGATTAAGAAATGTAGTTTGAGTCCCCTGTTACCCCTCGCAACGTTGCCCCACCTGATCCTCACACCTTACGTTCCTCACTTGTTCCTTGCCTGTTTCCCCACTTCTTCCCTTCGTGTATTAATCCTAGTTTCCCGCACCATCGAAACATTTTTTATTTTCCTGCACATTCTCAACAAGTTTGCTTTCATGTTCTTCACTTATTATTCTGCAAGCTTGACTCATGTTCCTTTCATTTCTACCGCGTGTTTAACACACGTTCTCTGCACGTTCCCAACAAATTCGAATTCCTGTTCCCCACTTATTACGCATGATCCAAACAGGTCTCGTTCAGGACTCCTGAATGTTACCTGCACGAACCGTGCTTGTTCTTTGAATGTTTCAGTGCTGTTTATAGCATATTAACCAACTGTTCGTAGAATTTTCGTACAGTGTTTCGTGTTTACAAGGATATTACGGGTACACATGGATATCCAGAATATTTCCAACATGTTCAACACATGTGTTCCATATATTATTTTACCAGTTGTTCCTTGCATGTCCGCGCATGATCTTTTAATATTCTCCCGAATCCTTTCATTATCCACGCACATTCTATGGTCTTCACATGTTCTGAGTCCCTCACTTCTTCCACCGCATGTTTCTCACGTGTGTCCTACATTTACCCCGCATGTAGCCCACATATTCCTCGAAAGTTTCCTCAGATGCTAATGGCACGTCCTCTGCTTGTATCGTAGTGTCCCTTGATTATTCTCTCCGTTCACCAATATACCGTGCGTGTTCTACAAGTTTCTTTACAACTAAAGGTGATCATATATAACGAATCAAGAGACGCAGTCTGTACGGTATGTGCTGGCAGGGGTGAAATCGGGAACACAACAGACGAGCAAACAGACGAAGGAAGCAGTCGAGCATCCCCGAACGCGATCGGTATTAGTCTAGTAAAAAGTGGCGGGCCACAACAGTGGGCAACTACTTGTAGTCTTGGTATCAAGGCATGCATTTGAACACTGCGTATTTAGATTCTTAAGTTTGTATTTTTACCTTTCGAAAGCATTTCAATTAATAGTGATTCAAAAAAATATTTATTCATTTCGACGCACTTGTTTGGTGACTATCAATGGCGAGAGTTTGAAATTCAATTTAGGTGACCAATGGCAGCTTTATTTATAACGAAAAACTCCATTAACTGTCATAGAACATCGAAAACCTTGTGATGTTGCTATTCAAATTAGTATTTCTCGTAATCAATTGTAAAGATCCTGTGAAGATCGCCCACTTTAGAAAGCAAAGTTTTATGAAAGGGTGAGTCGCCATTTGTCTCACCTTCCGTTAATTGAAAAAGTGTTTCCATAAAACAATCACAATTCTCAGGCTTTTAGCTCCATCAAAATATGATGATCAGATTGTCTCTCTTCCTTTGAGAGATTCACAAAGTCTTCGCGAAATTTACTTAATTAGATGCTACAGCTTTGTGATTCCACTCCAGTGGATCGAGACTAATTTCAATTCTACTGACGCGCGAAGCGAGAGAAACCAGAGGGGATCGCATTATTTCATCAATAATTCGGCAGTGAAACGTTTGTAAGTTGGGGTGGAAATTTTTTTTTCAGGTCAAGAAGCCAGTATCTGTTTTTCGGGTATTCAAAGGGTGTATATTTTACTAAGCTCATTACTCTAAGCGAGGTAAATTTGGTCATATCGAACGAATTGCTTCTTTCGAGAATCCGCTTATTTCATTGTCATAACTAAGAAGTGAGTTTCGTTGTGAGAAGTTAAAAAAAATCTGTCTCAAGACACTATAAGGAAAACAACATCTCATCAAAAGTTGTATTCAGAAAAAAAGGTCCTAATTATTGAAGTAAAGTAAAGTAAAAACACAAGAAGTTACAGCCGCCATTCGAGAGATGTCACCCAAATGACTAGCAAATAATATGCTTGCCAAAGTTTCTTCACCGTTTATAAGTTTCGAAAAATGTATGCACTAAGATTGTATCTTTGTAATTGTGTGTGTTTAGTTTATATTAAGTATTTATTAATAATTGGTATTAGCAAACTTACAAATAGGCGTGATCTACATAGAATGGAAACACGCATTGCTTCTACGATCATAATTTACGAGAAAAATGCTAATTTTTTGCTAATTTTGATATTACAGGATCAAACTTGTCCCTCCAGGTAGTTAAACTGGACAGTTACTCCACACACTTTTGTTTCATATTTACACACGAGAAATATTCATCCTTGCAAATGAGTGAAATATTCATCCTTGCAAATATGCATCCTTGGTACTACTTGGCGGAACGATGAAAAAAGCTGCACATAAAAACATGAAAAGAGGAAACATAAAGACATGTACGTTAAAATGCAAGTACATATATACAGCCTTAGTTTGCGAGGGGGATATTAAGAATACATTACACCACTTCAGATTTGATTGTTACAATATGATACTGTAACATATATCATCTGTTGGTTTTGTATTGTGTATATATATATATATATATATATATATATATATATATGTATATATATATATATATATACATATATATGTGTGTGTGTGTGTGTGTGTGTGTGTGTGTGTGTGTATTATATACTGTGTTGAACATTGTTTGAAAGAGGAGACAAGATCATCACATATTCATGAGTGGGTTGTGGCATGTGAGTGTTTCGTTCTTGAAGTGGGTGAAACTTTGCCGTCTGGGGGAATTTGGACAGCAGAGGGATGCTTTTTCTTTGGAATTGCGATGTTGACAGAAGACATTTTGACTGCATGAGAGATGCATCAGTGAAAAGATTTTCGTGGTATATGAAATGAAATGATGGAGTTATATAAGTTGACAATAGGTGCGGAGTATTTTTGAAAGAAACTGAGACATTTCAAGATACTTTAATAAGTGGAATTTGGCGCTGGCGATTGTGTGTTGAAGAGTGCGTGATCTTGAAAGAGGAAGCGGCTGAGAACAAAGAGAACTTCCCCATACATTAGTGTTATAGTCTGATGTTGGTACATGGGCCGCCAAATTAATTCAAATTTAGCACCACGCTTTATACATCTCACTTTCGCTCCTCTTTGAAAGCATTTTAGAAATGAAAGATATTAGATTTCAAACTTCCCGCCGCGGAAATTAATCTTGCTCAAATAACGACGCGAATTCTTTCTCAATTGACCAAATACTCTTTTTTGTACAAATCTCATTGAAATCCAGTTTCAACGGCTTCAGAAAATCACTAATAGGTTGCACCACCTTCTGGACGGCCACGACGAACAAGTTGCCCGCATTTCCTGGAATCCAATTTTTTCCTACTTCAGACGCGACGAGCTTGCATTGTGTAAAAATCACCGAAACCAAGACAATTTTTGTTGCGATCGTACCGAACAGCTCGCAAGATTTTGCTGCGATCGTGCCGAATACGCAATATGGAGCGCATTGAATGTTTGTGGAACGTTGACAGTAAGCAATTATCGTATAGTTTCTTTGAAGCAAGGCTCTGAGAGCAAAAAAGCAGAAAGCATGAATGACATGAAATTCGTAAAGAGAACATATTCGTCCAGACACAGGTAACCATGACAATATCTTCAATACTCATTGATTCTTTCGGCAAAGTAAAAATTTTTGCCAATTATGTGTCGCCTTTTTCCAGAACTCTCTCCCCTGATGAGAACATAAAAGGCGATGCAGAAAACGTTTCTTTGCAGTTTCTGCTATTGCTCTCCCAATTCATCTAAGCAATATTTCGCAGCCTCAACAACTGATGATTGCAACAGTATGATATTATTCGTTACATGTAAAGAAATATAAAGAAATTTAATGTGATTGTGAAATTTGATGTAAAGTAATTTAGTTTCTGGTTCTTTTTGTCCAGTTTTCATTACTTCATGTACAAAAACTAATATATTTTTCATTTGTTCGCAATAGAAACTTGCCATGGTAGTTCTTTCTTTTATAAACATAATAATAACATCATTTGACATTTACTTATCATTCTATTCACGTAAATGTTCGATGTAATCCGTGTGGAAACCTTCCGAGTTATTGATTTATGTCCTGAGAAAGTATGGATTAATAATATCTACGATGTGTATCGAGAAAAAGTCTAGCAAATTTACAGTGTAAGTATTTTGGTACGTTATAATACTTATTAACTATTTGTTGATTTCAGTATTATTTAGGATGGAGTAAGGATAAATCTTAAATTGCTATTTTGTGCTCAATTTCTCAGTGACTAAGCAAAAATACTTATTAACTATTTGTTGAGTTCAGTATTATTTAGGATGGAGTAAGGATAAATCTTAAATTGCTATTTTGTGCTCAATTTCTCAGTGCCTAAGCAAAAGATTTGTGAGGTTTGGCTCAGAAATGAAGCAAACATAATACAATTCTAGTTAAAAAATGTCTAATGTTAAAATAAGATCTCATAAATTTCTGCTATGCAAAATTCCAAAGAGCAACATCAAATTTTACAATAAATCTTATTTAATAGCAATGTCCGAAGCATGTAATAATCTTCCAGTAAATTTTTGGAAGTGTAAAACACTGCGGTCATTAAAAAACTGTTTAAATATTCTATTTTTGAGCTGATGTGGTATGATGCAGAAGTGCGTACTAAAAGGTTTAACTAAATATTATGTTTTTATCGAATTTCTCAAAAAAGATTCTCTTTCTTGAACCTGTAAAGTTGATTTTTAGTTTAAATTATATGTTGTTCAATTATTTTAAATTAAGTGTACATTTATTTTCGGGTTATCTTATTCTAACACATCGTTATTTAACTATCAATGATTCTGACTGAAGGTTTCCTTTTTCCTTCGTATGTGACTTTTATAAATTAAAATCTGCTGTAAGTCGTTGCCCCCTCACTATGTGGTTGTGTGAACTACACATTTTTATGGATTTTTATTAGTCTTCCATATTTGAGATTTTGTGTCAGCACTTGATGCACATTATTAATTTTTTTCTGGCAGGCGTGTAGCGTTTCCTATATCAGTAATATTTGTGAAGTTATTTTAAATATTTTATTTTGTTCTCCAATGTTCAAGAGCTTGCACTTTTCCTTTGTTTTCCTTGTTGAAGCACATGTTGAGTCGTTATTTTTGCTTTTGTGAGCCCAGAAATAAATATGTTTTTATTAATTTTAATACGAATTACGTATAATTACGTTTTATGGTGGAAGAGCGGACTTGATAGTTCCAGTCTTGCTTCATTGATAAAGAATATAGAATCATATCAATAATAATAATAATAATAATAATAATAATAATAATAATAATGTTGGCAATATCAAGAGCATTTTTTTCTCCCAAAAAGAAGGATATGGATGATGTAAATAAATAGATCGCACATATGCCTGATGAAATTAAAATGTATTATTCCATAAAAATTGTTCATTATGGCATTTAAACAACGTAAGTTTCCTGTTGAATTTTTGGATTCCCTGAAAATACCTGATGTAGCATTTCATAAGCTAAAGCTAATGGAAAGGGCCCCGTGTCACTAAAACATTTATGGGCAAGGTTGTGTATTGACACACTGCACAAAGCGGAGAAACGAAAACAATAATATTGATGAGTGTGAACTCTTAAATAGATCTGTATTAATACCAAGAATTACCATTATACTTTCTGTTTTGCCATTTAAATTTAAGTGATACATTCCCTTTAAAAGGTTAAGACGCCATAACAGTAAATAAATCACAAGGGCAAATTTTAAAGGTAGACTATATTAATCTTGTCAAGCTGAGTTTTGCACACCGTCAACCGAGAGTCTTCAACAGTGATAATTTATTTCTTATTATGATTCCAAGAAGAAAATCAGTTAATATATTTTATAACACAACTAACAACACGAAATAAGTAATACTTAATTCATTTATATTTCAGTTAATTTTAGTTATATTTATTTGTGTTAATTAGTTATTGTTATAATTTATATTAATTTATATCAGAAAAGTTGAGAAAAATATCATTTTTTTTTGAAAATCATATTTTTGAACAAATGAATAATATCGTCAAACATAGTTTTTTGACCTTCAAATATTTCACTATAAAAAATAGCAATCCAATGCTATTCCTTTGTAAAGCAATGTATAGTTATTTGAAAAAAATGTATTTTTTTACGAGAAACTTTAAAGTATTTGATGGCAGTATTAAAATTAAATAGTTCTAAGTCAAACTAAATATTGCAATGTAATGAAATGTAATGTTATTTTTTACTGTAACCTATATTAGTTCCTCATTACCTCAGCAGTGGATACATTTTCTAATTTCCATCATTAGTCACAATTTACAGGGTCAATTTCAATTATGAATATGAAAGCTAGGCAATTTAATGGAGGACTTTGTATCAAATATATTTTGGGCAATACTGATATACAACAATGTATGCGAGCGCCAGCATTAAAATAGTATTAACTTTTAGCAGACAGCATAGTAATATAGTAATTTCTGATCAAAATTTCATGCAGTATACCTTACGGTCATATTTTGGGATTTTAATCAATTGTTATCGTGAAGTGGCATAGAAATTCTAGCATGATTCGACGAGTAAATATTTGTTCCTGAGCCCTTCAAAGTTATCCACAAAATGCATGTACGTTCAAATTTATCAAAAGACATGGATATTCGTTCTCCAGCATATTCAACATGGCAAAAAAAGAATTAATAACTCAAACCCTGCAGAAGTGCAGTTGTGGTGGTGGTGCTGGTGGTGTGGTTATCACATTGAATATGGAAACGTACACGCTCGAGTTAAAGAGCAAGATCGCACAAACATTTTTGCTAGTTGACAATATTCTCAGAGGTACAGGTTAAGTAAATGAGGCTATGAGCAAAGTAATCCATCGCAGGTCATAATGTAAATGAAAGGCCAGTATTATATATTATTCAAATGAGCGAAATTTTCGCACAGGTTAAGTTGAGAAGAGTTCAGTGTGCATTATGGCTAAATGTCCCGCCACTAGTGCACTTTGTAGCCACCACGTGACAGCACCAAAATAAGCAAAATTTACTTTAACGAACCAATGGTCCGATTTTCGATCTGTAAACGGCATTTGACGCCTTTAAAAATAGAATTTACGCTACGATGGCCTATTTTCCAAACATCTAACAAAAACGCGAATTTGAAATTAGTTCTAAACTTCCGAGAACATATTTAAAAATGTGGCTTATAGCGCGATGGCGACATGCTTCTTGAATCCAACGCCGTGACAATCATGCAAATCGGACAAATAGGAGCATCGTAAAGTGAAATTTACGAAAACACCTCGCTCCCCNNCCCCCCCCCCCCCCCCACTTCTTCTTCTGCGCCGTTGCGTCACCCATCCGCCCGTTGTGGGCCCTCTGTTACGCGGTGGCACGACCAGGCCAGGCGGTTAAAGCGGTTCTAAGATTAATTTTTAGCTCAGCAAATAATTCAGCAATTAAAAAATAACAGTATCCTTTTTCAACTTTATGGGTACTGACGTCCGATGACGCAGTTATACTCGTATTAACAAATAACGGAAGGACAGACGGAAGGACAGACGGAAGGACAGACGGAAGGACAGACGGAAGGACAGACGGAACTGAACAAATGATTTTGATATGTTCTCAACAATGGATCATAATTATCGGACATTACTACTTCCATTGAACATTTCTGGAAGTTATAAATATAGTTAACCTCAAATTGTTGAATATTTCTTGCGCCCTAGTAAAGCCTACCGAACCATTTTCCATCACGATAGAACACACATACCATCCCACAAAATACATGACCGACAGACACAGCGCCACACAGACCACAGACACACAGGCGACAGACACACAGACGACAGCACACAGACCGACAGACACACTAACATTCCCGTCCTTCCACTCGGACGCGAAACGAGGCAAGTAAGGGAATCGGAAGTGCTCGAAAGTTATCATGGCTGCGCTGCGCCGAAGGCGGTTTCAGAGCATGGACTTTTTTGGTGCTACCGCCCTCTCGAGCAGTAAAGCGAGAGGAACACTGGTGAAGCGGCCTTGTTCCGGCGAACTCGCCAACTCTACGTATTACGCGAGGTGGTTGGAGGAACTTGAATTTCCATGACGCGAGCTGCAATTTACTGGTAACATTGGGGGAAAGTTTTTATCTCGTAACTAAAAGGTAAATTTATAATTTTGAATTTCTTGGTTATTTTTGTGCATGTCGCCGCAGTTAGTCTACAAACTGTAATTTTTGTTATTATTATTATTATTATTATTATATTATTATTATTTCAATTCCCATGATTCAAAAGCACCGAAATCAAGGTATGACTGCGAGATCGGAGGCGCGCTAGGTCAGACATGCAAATACTCTCACAATCTCTGTTGTACATGACTACAGGGCAGATAAAAAGAGAACACAAAGCTTTTGTGACCTGACCAACATAATTCTGAAAGTTTAGTACATGTTTGTGAGATGAAAAATGTAAATTATGAAAAATGAGTGGTTGTCTCTGCGACTTCTTGTTTACATTGAAAGAGTGGCTGCAACCCTTTTGTATTGAAAAGAGAAATGTTTCAAACACTCATTCATTTGACCATTTTGTCTTGAATATTACAGGTGCAGCAGTTATATCCTCTAGCCAAATCGACAGTTTTAGTACCTGAGATCGTACAATTAAACAGCCACTTTTCCATACTTTGCTGCCGGTCTCAACGAGAATTACTTTTTGAGTTTTGGAAAAACTGAAAAGTGTTCACACTAGTGTAATCGTATTTTTGACGCCCGTCAATCTTTCGCCAAGGGCGGCAATTTGACAATCTCTTGTTGAATGAGTGAGGAAAAATTCCAATTACATTGCACAAAATATATTTTCCAAACTTTAATAAAGCCACATAGTTTAAATATTTACTGTCATCTGTGTACATACGAGATAGAACCAAGAATTCGCCAAGGAGTATAGGGCAGGGAGGGGGAGGTATGTGATTCAAGATATTGACGTGTGTGTGTGGGCAATGTTTCGCCGGCCGTACGGCGGAGCAGTCGAGGAAAGAGTATGTCTTGCTTTGGCCATCATTGTATGGTAGGGTTTCAATTATCACTTCATGCTTATATAGAACTTGCTTGTTCTAAGAAGCTGAAGGCTCAATGATGTTAGCTGGACATGTTGGGGGGTGTTGCTTGCGTTGTTGCGGGTAACAGCACAAGGGTATAAGCGTGCGTATTTCATTTGTGGATTTTGGTTTGTGACTTTGTGGTAGGAACGGGTAAACTGGGCGTTCTTGTTTGAGTAGTAAAGGGGCCAAACAAAATACAGTTAGAGCTAGGAAGATCATACATATCAGCTATTAAGAAATGCGTGACCAAAGGAAAAGATAGAAGTTCGGAACGGGGGGTTGCTTCAACACACGGCTGGCGATAACAGCAATTTCGGATGGAGTGGAGAACCATATGTACTGAAGAGTAACTTTTTCGAATTGTGACATCAATGTTAGAATGAAATTAAGGGATTTTGAAGCCTGTGGGGCAGCGCTTAGGACTGCGTAGCCGTGTAAGGAAAAGGCCATTATTGTGAGAAATTGAAAGAAAAGTTTACACATTGATGACATCTACTTTATTGCTGTATTTTTGTTCCTTATATTCTCGTATGTGATGTTTTAATTTTCTTGCCTAATGGATACTGTGGCTTAATATATTTGGGACAGCTAGAGTTGGCAGATTAAGGCGGGGGGCAATTTGCAAGAACATTGAGCGCTAGTTCTCAGCCTTGGCAATCGGTCAAGCTCCCCATAATAAGAAAAATGAGAGTGACTTTGGGATGAACAGACGTTAGTAGACACGTTGGACATGGAGCAGGAAGTGTAAAGCGGAGAAAAACACCGGGATGTAAGCGAGCGATCAAGTGGGAACTTGGTGTGAGCAATTTACTTCCAGCGTTTTCTTATTGTTGGAACCAACTGTCCAGTGCCCATATATAGGACTTGAAAATCCCGGGTCCCCCTCCCCAGGCCACTTAACGCGAGTCACCATAGGCGTCGGTTTTGTGCCCTTGAGGTGCACGTCGGTCTAGTCCTTTGCGACAGCAGGTGTGCGATGAAAAGACCGAACCGGCCCGATGCTTTGGAGCAAGCAAACAGCCTTGGCTCAATAGTTTTTCAAAAAGTCGGGACAGACCTGAATCAGACTTTCGAGAGAAAATTCAAGATTTTCTCCGTGGAAATATAAAGAAGTTTCAACAAAATCTGGGGAACACAGCATCGAGGAAGTGAAAATTCGATGTGATTTAGTACGTATGTAAGCAATCTATAAGCGGTCTAACTTACTTGTTTTACTGCCCAAAACGTGCCTATTATATTATTTATTTATTATTATTATTAATTAATAATTATTAATAATAATAATAATAATACAATAATAATTATGTACAACGTAGTCCTATATTTTCCTTTCTTTTCAAACATTATATTGTCTCTGCAAAGAAAGAAAATGGATTCAACGAAATCAGAATCTCGGGATTTCCAGCCCCAGACCCAAGACAAAGATAAAGAAAAGTTAATTCAAGAAAAAAGCGAATGAAGTTGGCAAGAAACATAATTAGCAAAGGTGGGAGATCTTAGAATTTTTTGTAGGGTCATCCGAAATATGGACCACGGACTGTTATAAAGCAACAATGGTGCGAAATTTAAGAACGAGAATCTCAACAAAATAATACAACAAAAGAAGAGATCAGAAAGATGGGAAGAATACGGAAGAACTTATAATGAGTAAGGGCTTACAAATAGAGTAGTGATATAAATATAGATGATTAGAATAAGGAACCTGAGAATGAAGAAATTATTGGGCGACAAACAACTGAAAAATGGGAAAAGCTCCCGGCTTGCTAAGATAATATTCCAATCTAACTATTTCAAAGATACAGGGGAAGAAATCTTGGCGAAACTAATACAATTATGCAATGTGATCTTGAAAATAAAACAGTGACAAACAAATTTGAACGCAGCTATAATTATTCATTACCAAAGAAAGGGAGACAGCCGCGAGATTGTGCAAATAACAACAACATTTGCATGAATACGTTGTGATTCAGTCAATCGGCAAAAATCATCCCTCAGAAAACAAAAAGCGATTTTAAAAAATGTGTACTGTAAGAATATACTCTAAAGGGATTTTAAATTTAACAGATTCACATTGGAAAGAACCTCATTTAATTCTACTTGGAATGTTGTGTAGATTGCATTACCGTCGGGCGTAAAGCGTTTCCTATTTGTTTTTAAACTCGTTTGAAATGTTCCATATTATTTTATATCATTTGTCGATATGACACGAAAGAAGTACACGTCCTAACTGGTTTTGTCATACTGCCAAATTTATAAGATTAACTTTTTCTAGAAATCAACTTTTATATATACAAACTAAAAAAAAAAATGGAAGGGGAAAAAAAACCCAACGCTCCAAAATGCAAGCAAAACATTCTTAGAGTTTTATACCAATTCTTCATTACCTTTATTCAATTTACCGTGGTCTGTATGAAAATTGATCACCAGGAATCTATTTATTCCTTCAAAATTATAACAAATGATAACAATCTTACTTTATATACAAATTAACATACGACAATGTAAGCTGGGATAAATCATGATTCATACTATTTTATTTCCGATGCTTGATTGCGGCGCGTTGGAGTCAGGATTGACACGTCGGCAGAACCGCTATGTAACCACTTTTTAAAATTTGAAGTCGTTGGGGCTTCCTCGCCAGAGTCATGTGCAGATCTTGGCTGTCCGGGTAAACGGCCCGCGTCGAAGAGATATGTTGCCAGACGTTTCGGACCATCTTGGGTCGGTGGGTCTTACTATGTCCATGACAGTCTTATGCTATGGCATAACCGCCCTGAGGAAGACCCGACAAAATGGGCGAAACGTGTGCAAACAGCCTGTCGACGCGACGACACCGGACAGCCAAAGATAATGCATATTTTTTCAAGTTTGTCCGAAAGTAAGAAAACATATTTTTAAGAATTAGCTTCGTCTAATTTTACTTGGGAAAATGGAGATTCACGGGCCAGATGAAACTCTTTAAAGCCGATAAACGGTCGTTTTTGGGAGATCGAAAAATAGAGGTTGTTAGGGATAAAAGCAGCTCGTGCCTATACTCCGCTCATTTTTTACGGGGTATTTGACAACGGAAGATCTTAGACCTAGGTGGGAGTGATAACAGAAAAACCTTGAAGTAAAATATATTAAAATAAGATGCTGAGGAGATGTAATAATGCCTGATATTTCACAATTAGTTCCTGTTTTTTTTAAAAAAATATAGGTTATAAATCGGAATCAATATTTTGAGTAATGCATCAAAAAAATTAAACATGGTATTACGAAGAAGGAAGACGGAATTAATGTGAAAAAGATGGTTATGTACTACTAATTACAGACGTTTTACCTCGGTCTGTAATATAGTTAGAATCTCTAGTTTGATGATCGTGGAAAAATTAGCATGGAGATGCAAAGTGACGAACGCATTAAAACCGATGTGTGTGGCTTGCGATGTCCCGCAAAGTACCGCTCTTTTCCGTCGGGGGCTGGCCGCACGACGCCGGGGCTGGCCAGTGCCACCTGAGCGCCCGGCTGACAGAGGGGCCCCAAGAGCCGCATACGCCGCGCATAAGTGGAAGTAGGGGGGGCGGCGAGGTGTTTTCGTAAATTTCACTTTTCCGACGCTCTATTCGTTTTTCGGATTTGCCATGATTGGTCACGGTGTTGGATTCAGGAAGGCATGTCGCCATTGGCGGCTATATAAGGCCACATTTTAAAATTTTGTTCTCGGAAGTTGAGAACTAATCTTTCAATTCGGCGTTTTTTGTTTGATTTTTGGTAAAAAGGTCATCGTGGCCGTAAA
>BOPP01000116.1:1832966-1857496 GCA_017312745.1 Gryllus bimaculatus
AACCGCCCCGCGCCGCCCCGCGCCCGCCCCCGCGCTCGCCCCCGAGCCGCCGCCCCCCGCGCCGCCCCCGCGCCGCCCCCCGCGCCGCCCCCGCGGCTCGCCCCCCGCGGGCACTTTCCCACCCGCGCCGCCCCCGCGCCGCCCCCGCGCCGCCCCCCGCGCCAACCGCGCCGCGCCGCCCGCCCGCGCCGCCCCCGCGCCGCCCCCGTCCGCCGCCCGCCGCGCCCCCGCGCCCGCCGCCGCGCCGCCCCGCGCACGCCGGCGCCCGCGCCGCCCCCGCCAAGCCCCGCGACCGCCCCCACGCCGCGCCCCGCGCCGCCCCCCGCGCCGCAGACCCAGTGCGGCCGCCCCGCGCGCCCGCGGCCCCGCGCTCGCTCCCACGCCGACCGTCCCCCGACGCCGCCGCCCGCGCCGCCGCCCGCCCCGCTCCGCCCCCGCGCCGCCCCACGCTGCGCCCCGCGCCGCCCCCGCGCCGCCCCCCGCGCCGCCCCCGCGCCGCCACCACCGCGCCGCCGCCAACCCCCGCGCCGCCCCCGCGCCGCCCGCCGCCATGTCCACCCAGCCTAATGTCCCCGCTGTCCGATCCGTTCCCGCCTGCACCCACGTCTCTCGCGGCCCCCACAGGCTCCCGCCCGCCTCCGCCCACGCGACGCGCCCCCGCTCCCGCCCGCGCCCAACGCCTCCAAGCTCGACCCACCCCGTTACCACCGTTACACTCCAGAACCCGCCACGAGCAACAAAACCTCGCTCCGCCCCACCATCTCGCCCCCACCACACCCAGCTACGTCTCGCCCGCCCCGCTAGTACTTGGTGGATACGCCCCGCCCCGCTCCGCCCCGCCCGCCCCGTCCCTATTGTCCTCGTCCACGTGCCGTCCCGTTCCTTACCGCACGCCCTTGCTCCACCCCTCGCCACACGTTAACTTCTTCTCGCCACGCCCCGCCTCGCCAGCCACGTTCGCTCCCGCGCTCCCATCCATCCCTAGGCGCTGTCGGCATTTCCCCTCCCGCTACCGGCCCGGCCTCACCGCCGCCCGGCCGCGAGCGGATGGCGTCGACTGAGAAATAATTAGTTCGATCCACAGCCCGCAATGTGGTTCGCCCCGTCTCGTTCTCGTCGCGGGCCAGGCGGTCGCGATAACGTCCGACAACGAAGACAATGGTCCACCTCTGTTAAGAGGCGCGCGCTCCTAACTGCAAATTGGAATCCCCAGAATGAACGAACGTGTTTCTGGGGTGAGATCATGGGCTAGAATTGTCTGCCGTGCTTCGTTCGACACGCAACCAACAGAAGACTGTGTGGACCAATCACGGCGTGAAGTTGTTCTCCATTCAAAACACTTTGAATAGGACGCAGCCGTCCAACTGATGTGTTGGTGTTTTAGTCTTCTGAAGAAACAGCAGTCACAGCGAACTTTAATTGCATTTTCATTTTTTCTGTTCACAGGTCCGTGTACGTTTAGTCGACAGTAAATTATCTATGCTAGTTTTAGAAGAACTTTGAACTTTTTCGACATCAGAAACTGATATCCTAAAATTTATAAGTACAAACATACATTGTAAAATGACAATGTAAATGCAAGACTGTAATTAGCAATCATCGTAAGAGCTTTACCATATTGTAGGATATTAGGAGAGAAAACTGTTATTCATTTAAAGCCTAGATACAAATTTGAAACTAAAATCTTCCCATATATTTACCCTAGCAACACCGTCCAAAATCCAGAATTTATCATTCAAGCCTATTTCACAACACTGCCGTATCCTTACGTCCCGTTGTTGCCTATTCAACGTTGTAACTCTTAGAGAAAATTGTTGGACATAATTGTTGTTAAAATGTAATATCAGGTTGGGGGAGGGGGAGTATATAGAATAAATGGGGTTATTGAGAGATTTTTTTTTATACGTGTTATGTTGTGAGAAGATGGAAGTGAGGGATTTATTAATCGAGGTGTGGGGGGTGGAAGGTAAATATAGGGTTGGAGGGGGGAGAGGGGGAAGGGTGTAAGTCGGGGGGGGGATGAATGATTGTGTGGAGAAGTTGTGAGTTTTCTGGGATGTATGGTTTTTTTCTGTGATAGATATGTTTGAGATGAGTGTATTTTTTTATTGGGGATGAAGATTTATTTGATATTTAGTTTTTTATGGTATTTATATTGTTGTTTATTTCTATTTTCTTTTGTTTTCGGGGGGGGGGGGGGGGGGTGGGGGGGCGGTTTAATTTTTATATGAGATCTATTTCTTTTAATTTGATTTAATTTGATAGAGATTATCGTATTTTTTGATTTTGATTTCATTGTTAATTAGTGAATCTGGTGTGTTTATGAATTTTTTTCTGAGTATTTCTTTTTCATTTATGTAGTATTGGTAAATAATGGTCTTTATTGATCCGCTGTGGGTAATGGTTTTTCTTTTGTGGGGGGGGGTGGGAGGAGTGATGAAGCAGTGTAAATTCGACAAGAATTGAGAAAACTGTCGTTTGAGTAACAATTTTTACGAAAGAGAGTGATCAAAGCAAATTAATTTTCTGAAAGAGGCGTGAATTAAGAAGTGTGGGAATAATGTAATTCTAAAGGTAGACTTGTTACCGGAATAGCATGAAAGGTCTCCAAATGTGAGAATTTTCCTAAAGTGGAAATAGTGAAGAATTAGACCTGCGCTGAGCTAAGCGTATCAAGACCAAAATTTACAAATTACTTCAAAGACTCCTTATCAACCGTAGATAATTGCTTTTTTGATGATGCTCTTTAGTAAGTCTTTCTTCAGAGCCCCAACAAAAAATATATTGCAGCAGTAAACCAACGAATGTTGTTACTCGTGTGCAAGTAAATATCAGGAATAATTGTCTAAAAACAGTATGTGTTAGTTATGTGGTTATAGAAAATACCACAGAATATATAAAGAACATCCCCGTGCCGGATTTGACCGCAAAATTACTGTTGGAGAGGCAATTTAGGTGCGCTATGAGTCCCTAACTATGGCACTGACCGAGCGATTGTCCTTATGCGGAATAGTCCGTGTTGTCTGTTGATGTAAAAGACATGATTCTTTTTGGCTCATAAAAGTTCATATTTTCTAAACATATTAATGTTCACATTCTGTTTCATACTCTGAGAGGCGTGGTCCAGAGATCGACAGTTGAGGACTCGGTATCAGCATGTGTAAGCAACGAGATCGGGGGCGGCGCGGGGGCGGCGCGGGGTGGAGCTCGGAGGACGTCCCATTGCGGAGCGGCGTATTGAATCGCTCCAGCTTAGCGGGCGCGCTAGCGAGCGGCCGCAAGGGAGACGCGGCTGAGCGGCCGATGTATTGCGTCTCTACGAGTCTTCCAGTGGACGAGAAAACGCGATCTAATGGAATCAGTTTCTGACGAGGTGTACGGGAAGGAAAGAATATTTGCAAAGAGACAACAGCAGATGGACACGGTTCATTGTAACCAAGATGCAGTAACTGAACAGGGAATCGGATATTTTTGATCTGAATTGTTGATCAAAAATTTAAAAAACGAGAAGTCACTTTTTGTTTTTTCAATGACACGAAAGGAAGTGTGTCAAAAAAAGACCTCATTACATACAGGTCAGAACAATTACATAAATGAGAGTCTCTCAAAATTTCGAGGAAGTCTGGAAATTGTTTTAATCACACAAATAGATATCTTTTACGGGTAATATGAGTTTGCCTCGATTTTTGAGTGAAGCTTCAGCACTTATGCCGAAAAGCTAAAAATCTTTGCGATTTTCTGATTTTTTTCTCCGATTTGTCCGAAAATAGGCACCGGATAGAAAAGTTACTTATTATCATCCAAAGTGCAAAGTAGTAAATTCTGCGTCGACTGTCTTACAATACTTTGCATTAAAACTACAAATCGTGGAAAACACTACTTTTTGTCTCTTTTTGAACAACACTATTTTCCCACTCATGAAACGTGCAACTAATATGTACTCAGAATAAAATTAAAGCAAAACATAACACAATCTAATTCAAAATTTTGCTTCAACCCAAATTCTTAATTTACTCTTTTTTCAAATCATCGTCGGTATTGCTTCTTCCGTTTTCAATAAATCATAATACACTAGATTTCTATCATAACTGCTAATGTTCTACTCGGTAAACATAGATTACTCATCAGAGGTTTACTTGAGTGATTAAAACAGTTTGCAGAAATCAATCAATTTTTGGAAGGTATACCTTTAACATGCCTGCCCTAGTACAAACACGGTTATGTGGCTAAATAATTTCAGATAGAAATCGTGGCAATTATTTTTCTGTTTCGATAGCATCAGAGCGCATAGCTGACAAACATCAGTGTACGATCAGTTGCCTATAAATCAAAGCTTAAATTTCACTTTCCCAACTTCATTATATGATACTTCTCACCTCGTATCCCGTAAAAGGTGATCATTATCGATCTCGTTCGCGCTCTAGAAGTTTGTAGTTAATTTATGCCGAGTAGTGATTCATTCTAGTTTACGAGTGGAAAATGCTTTATAAACGAAAAGGTGGGAATATAATTTTTGAGAGGCTTGCCAGATTGATTTGGACAGGAGTGTACTTGATGGATTCGTATAATGGGGATAAATGATAGCGCTTTTAAGTATTTTAGGGGGAATTAGTCGTGGATAATCTGTATTACAAATTTGTTTATTAGTGCTATGATGTGCAAAACGGTACGTGCTTTTGTCATGGTACCATACCAATATTCCCGATTATTTTTGTCTTGACTTGTAATAAACTAACGAATTCCTTTCGAGGGTTATGGATGCGTACAAAAAATGATTAAAGATGTGCATCAACCCAGCATGTCAATTTTAGGAAGCCAGCGAAATAATTCTGTCGAGTCGTTTATTTTTTGACTTACGCATGAGCTGTATTTCAAAGACCCTCCGGTTGGTTTTTCTCCAGACACAAGAAGCCAACAATACTGTACTATCTAGAAGATATATCTCAGAGAAATGTTAAATGTGACCGTCTTACATTGCAGGAACCTTAACTATAAATAAAATATAAGGCTGACGACCCAGGTAGACGGGTTCGCTGAGCTGGATTCCAGCTAATTCTGCTGGAAAAGGCCATAGGTAAGAAACACGCCAAAGGCATACATGTTTGTGCGTTTTTATTCAAATCTATGTTTGCACGGTCAGGGCTAAATACACTCATTCTACAAAACCTTAGACTGGCACAAATTATTTATGAATAATTACGATAGCCTGAAAATTGACAGCGAAATCGACAATTTTGTGGTGCAGAGGCCAAACTGAACGCAAAAAATTGTTGCAAAACATTTACTCAAATAAATCATACTAAACGAAATGTACTTGCTATTTAATTTTGTACTCTTTACAACCTCAATCTGCTTTTATTTATCAGTGCACCGACGCAATGCATATTTCATTACAAAACTTTAATAGGATCCTTTGACAGGTGAACTCTATTAGGGCTCGGCTCTCTGAAATTCAACAGACATCCACCGCGCCATGCATATTTGATGACGAGCACATACGGAGCGGCATGGGAGGTAGTTCCTTTCCCCGTACGAGTAGTTACTCTACATTTGTCAAAGTCGCGTCTGTCACCCTGTTTGAGCCCCGCGGTCCGTCTGTCGTTATCTACCTCAGAGTTGGATTATTCCTGTGACCTCGGTTATTCCATTAGGGATAGCTATTGCCCGAAGCACAAATAGACTTGACGGACCGTGGCAGATCCTCTGCAAACAGCAACCTAAAGTATTGAAATTTAGGTAGTCTAGGGTTTCTCAACTCATGATGGACATGACCACGGATCCAGCGCGCAATACTAGCAATTATTTATTAAAAACAAAAATTATCCCGAAATTAGCGTACCTAAACACAATTTAAGGACGTTTATCTTGAACACATTCTTTAATATTCTTTTTAATTTTAAAATATTCTAACATGTAGCAGAGTTTCAGCAAAAATCAATGCAGATCTAGAGTGTGTCTCTAGAAGTTTGAAGTGGTCTTACAACGAAGTGAACAAAGATTAGAACTGGAAGGAAAAATCTTTACTTCTAGTCAGACCTATAGTTTTACAATACATACAGGGGGTAAACGGAAGATTTTGCATATATCAAAACAATATCATTTGCTTATTTATAGTCTATTCTATTATTCAATATTGCACTCCCTAAATATATTGGCGTTCAGATTCCATGCAAATTTCTATGAAATTGAAATTTTTAGAAGCATGTGACATTTCAAAGTGCTGAATTGTCAAAACATATAGCTTAATATACTACGTATTATAATATTTATATAGTATATTAGGAAAACATGTCAATTTTTGAAGCGGATCACATCATTTCTTATGGTCTCTTTTCCGTGGCTTTGATGCGATGGAGAGACCATTTGGGGTGAATACCAGAATTCGAAAGATTAGAACGCGAAAGGATGTAGGTATTGTAATGGCTTAAAGGCCTTCGGCCTAGCCACATAGGATCAAGCAAGCTAATTTGTCTGTAATAATTACCTATTAAATAAATAATAAATAATAAAATCATTTCATCATTTCTGTGAAAGACTTACCAGTAATGCTAACAAAATTACTGAATTTTGCTGATATTTATGACGTTATTTAATGACTGAATATGCAACAGGCAGTTAAAGCCCGTACGTTTTAATATTTTAAATTGTAATTACCCAGTTTAATAAATATTTAAAAGTGAAAACTACTGTTATATCTATTTTAAATGCAAATCTTCATTTTTGAGATATAAAAAATTAGAAAATATTAATCACAATAATTAGAAATGATGAGTTTCAATATCTACCTCTTTCCACAACTTTTTCTATGTCCATGGATCTAACAAATCTAAAAATGTTACAAACAAAAGGGTCAAAAATTATGTATGTTAAAATGTAGAAGAAAAGTAAATATGAATATATCGTTCATTCTAACATATTTACAAGAAGAACAATCCTGATGGATTCCGTAAGTTCCAGCTTACAGGTGTTTATTCTCATTCATATTGAACCCTGCTGTTATTTAATTATCACTTCCTTTTAGGAATCCAACGAACTTAATGCACTCGTAATGTTTCATTTCACAAAGCATATTCGGCTGGTAAGGTTAATAAAACGTAACTGCTACAAAAATGTATTATTTGCGTGTTTTAAAAACTAATATGATTAATTTAATTTTCAAGTGCAAGCTTGTATCACTTCCGCATTATTACTGTTCTAATATTATCGCCTATTTTAAGTGCTAATTAGTTTTTAATTCAATTACATGTTAGGTGTAGTTTAATTATATTTATGTTAGATGATATGTATGTATAAATGAGTTGAGCTTCCAGCTCTGCCTATCGCCGTATCCGCGAACTACGCCTTCGTCTATTCCTTGCACCAGTAAAATTGTAATTAGTTTCATTAGAAATTCTGGTACATTTTCTATCAACATTGTAATTTAAAATGCCTACTAATTAATTAAAGGCTTCAAGTAGCTACATTTCGCACTTCCATTAACTTAATTATTACTTTGAAAAGACACTCATAAACCTCGATTTGGAGGGAAGAGTTTAGCAGGCACGTGGAGCACAGGCGCTCGGGCACTCTGCACTCAGATTAGGCGGAAGAAGCATCTCCGCAACGATATTTTTCTTTCGTATTTTAATGATGCATTTTGTTTTAATTTTACTTACTATGCAATTCAATATTTGATAATAACTGTCATGGTTTTGTATTTAAGTATCGACCATGCAGATCATATGTCTGTAGATCTGCCTGTATTACAGTTTTCATATGATGCTTCTACGTGGTTGTGTCCGGTAAGAATGTTACAGTTTACATTTTAGATATGATTTCACCATAGAATATATATAGTTCTTGCAATTGATTTCAAATTGAAGGGGCTGCGACATCACCCAGATCGATTGGGAAACAACAATTTTGGATTTTTGTCGCCAGGAGCACAGTAATGAAAATTAACCATTTTTTCGAGCAACATTACATAACTTTCTCACTACCGCCTCAGCAGTAGCGAGAAAGTAAAAATATTGTTGACATTACTTCTGCCCCAACCCTCATATTATTTAAGTGACAAGCAACTCGCCTCACACTGGCGTATGGCGGGTACGCCAAAGCTCTTTGCGTTAGAACGCTACCCGCTATACATTACTGTAGCATGAGTTGCCTTTTAATCAGAGCAAATGTCAATTTGTAACTTCGGTATGTCATTTCCTACCACACGTTCTTTGGTAAAACGTTATTATATTCGAGCATTTACCTGCCAACTATATAAATAACATATCCCATGTTGCCAACTGTCACGTGCGAGCTCCACTAAGTTGCGCCGCGATAATCATAATTAGGGGACGGATTTTAATTAAATGTTACTTTTTCCTTTTCATTTTAGAACAATGGCTTTTGGCATAGACATTAATTTTATCTGATAACGAAAGGAAACGACCCATTCTTTTTCTTTTTTTAATTTTAGAAACGAATGTGTCATTTTTTACGTTTTTCCATCTTTTTTTCTGATTTCGTCGATTTTAATATTTTAATGGTACTTGCATAAAATAATGTTTGCAACAGAATACCTGAGTGACCTATTGGATTTCTTCGCTCAGAAATTTTAAAATCGTCCATTGTAGGTAATCTAATATTCCTGTCGGAACAGCTGGCCCACACACGGCCGCCATTGTCAGTGCAGCTGATTTCAAATATCTGAAGAAAGAGATATCCTGGTAAAGAACAGACCAAACCAAAAGTTGCAAGACAGTTTTTGTTTCGAGTCACGAAAATATAAATGCCTATGCTCGGAATGTTGCTAATGTTATTTATAGGAATATTGAAATGGAAGCATCAGGCAAGATTTAGCTTTTTACAACAATCTTGTTGAATAATTATAGAAATGTATTTACATGCGAATAAAATTTAATAGACTTCTTAATATATGCAGTAAAGTTAATTTGAAATTAATTTATTAAAATTACTAAAATCAATAAAACACAATTCTCCCAAAATCAATATAACTTAACGATCCGTATTTGATATTTTTTTTATTTTCTGTGAGAGCATTTTAAAATCATTTTAAGACCACTTTATTAGTCTTTTTGGACACGTTTTAGGTCATCATAATCCGTTCCTTTGTTATAATGTATCTGCGGTACACAACACTGTTATCGTACTTCATAGAAATTTTTAAACGCCTCCAATATCTTTCTTCGTTGATAGACTTATCGTAAAAGCACATTTTTCATTGTTCAGCACCGTAGAGAATATTCGCATAATTATGTTTTCGTTCATAACCTATCGGACACGAAGTATAAACCTAATATAGCTAAAAAATTATTTATTAGAACACATTCTTCCCGATTTCCTAGACTCTGTTGAACTGAAATTGCTGATTTTCCCCACTTTTAACATAAATGTAAAGTTAGCGTCAAATTAACTAACTCACGTCAACATTACACCTACAAACGTTTGGTTTTATAGGTAGGTGAATTATTTTTAGTAAAATAAGTCAAGTGTCTGACAAATATATTGTACTGAGATTTAATTGGTACTATCTAAGCCAAAATGCATTGAAAGTCATAAATAAGTAAACACATGCGTGCCTAACACAAAACAGTTTGAAAGGTAAGTAAAATGTTTTCTAAGTATTGTGGGTTTCCTCATAAGCCAATATTAATAAATACTTATTTTACATTTTTTAAAGTGACTAGCCCCACCGCAATAACAAACAAATGGAGTGTTGCTTTCTGTCGTGGACGCGCCTGTCCTCTGAGATCGCTTGGCCAGTCCTGCGAATGAACAGCAACGTCGTGTGGAGAATCACAAACTTGGATGTAGGGTAAAGAGCAATTTAATATCTTTGTGTGAGTATGAATGAGTGTGTGAGCGTGATTGGAGTGTGAGTGTGACTGTGATTATGAGTGTGAGCGTTATTCTGAGTGTGATTGTTAGTGTGTGTTGAACGTAAATCTAGAGAAAATTCAAACCAAGTCTTGAAACTTTAGACATTAACATCTATATGTTTTACTTGTATCGTTTAATGATCTACCTGTTATTTCATTAGAAACCATATTCACAGATCATCACTTTCATTATATTTGTGGCATCAAAACTGAAATAGAAAATGTTACAATGAATGTAGAGAATGATTTAATTTTTCAATCTTTCAAAATTATAAATATTGTGACACTGATCTAACAATATTAATAAACATGACTGCAGCGAAACGAAGTGATTTCAACTTTATTACAATAGATCCCATTATTAGACCTTCCTTTTATAAATGTTAACATACTATATTTAAATCACCCGGCTGAACACAATTCCTCCATTTTGTAACGTCGTCAGGCTCATTCTTCAAATCTACTTGTGTAGATTTCCGCCCACGCAAAATGGGCGACTGCATGCTCATTTTCGCCGCGCACTTCTCCTTTTTTAGCATTTCGAGTTATTCGCGGCGCCCACTTCCTCGTTCCGCGAAGCGTAATTTTCTAAATTGCGCATTTAATATACAGCGCTAAGTCATGCGACGAAACGTCGTCGGGTGTAAGCAGCCGGGCCGACGCGAATTTTCATTACCTCGATGGCGGCTTTCAGCCGCGTGGTGGCGACGTGTGAACGCAAATGGGGCTTCTCCCGCGGGGACCGCCACCGCCACCGCCACCACACAAATGGACCGGCTAATGGCACCCCCTCCCCCATTTACTTATGCATGCGCTGCGGGCGTGATCCGCCTCGATTCCGGGCGATGGCGCCCTATTGGAGACGGTTTCCGAGCGAAAGATCCCCCCCTCCAGCCGCTCTGTTCACACACATTACTTCTCCTCTTCCACGTCCGCCCCCCCCGTTCCGTCTCACTCCGCGTCCGCGTCACTTCCACGTCCGTCTCACTCCGCTCCACCCGTTCCACTGCGCCCATCCCAGCTTCGCTCTCCCCATCCCCGGTCTGATCCAATCCTTCCCGCTCCGCTCCACCCCTCACCGCTCCACCCCTCACCGCTCCACCCCTCACCGCTCCACCCCTCACCGCTCCACCCCTTCTCGCTTCGTTCTCGCCATCACTCTGCTTCACTCATTCCCGGTTCTGTCAAACCCTTCCCGCTTCACTCCACCCACTCTGTTCCGCACATCCACTCTGCCCATCTCCACTCCATTTCTTCGCATCCCGCTCCCTCTCGCCCAGCTTCAACCACTCCGCTCTGGCCATCTGGTCGCTCCTCCTGAGCTTACTCATACCCCGACTTCTCCACTCTGCTCGCTCCGTTCTACCCGTCCCTGCTCCGCCTCACACCTCTCCACTTCACCACTTCCCGCTATGCTTTGTTTCGCTTCGCTCTACTCCACTCCACCCACTCTACTCTGACCACTTCTCCGCTACGCTCCGCTTCTCTCCGGTTCACCTCTTTCCTATTTCCCTCCTCTCCACCCATTCCGTTCTGTCCATGTCCGCTCCGCTCCACCCCCGCCCGGATTGCTCCGCCTCCCCCCACTCCGCCCATTTCCGCTCCCTTCCTCCCCGATCGGCCCTTCCCCGCTCCGCTGGTTCCCGTCCTGCTTCAATCCACCCTGCTCCGTCCCTCCTCACTTCGCCTCTCCTCGCTCCGCTCTTCCTGATCTCGCCACCCTGTCCCGCCCCTTCCTGTCCCACTTTGCCCCACCCACCCGAGCCTCCCGTGGCGACGCCCGGCTCGCATTACACATTACGGCCTGGCGGTGGGTGTCGTATTATCGCGTGTATTTGCGGGAGGAGAGGCGGACGCCTGAGAGCTCGTCAACCCGCTCCCGACCGATCGGGACCTCGTAAGAGCTCAGCCGCCCCTTCCGCCATAAGCGACCCATTCGCGTGAAGGCCATGTTGACTTAGGCGGGTTTACAAGGGGAGCATTACAAGTTCTCGGCAAGCGATCTCTTTCATAACGCTGGGCATTCATTGTGACGGGTTAAAGAGGATCTTATCATTGTCAGGATTTAGATACTAATCTGTAACGCCTACAACTTTTCAAGGTGATTCAAAATTTGTAGAATGGTAAGGTTTCTTTTATTATTGACAATCAATTATAATTGATTATTAAACTGATAGCTTCCGGATGAGGGGCTAACCTTGCGGTGAAATACTTCTACGAAATGATAAAAGTAATTTTAATTATATTTGATTGTCAATAATAAGAGATACGTCAATTCTACCAGCCTACTATAGACATTCATGAATTTTACTAATGATTCAGAGATTCGAAGTCAATTTTAAATGTCTGCTGCATCGCGATACAACAAATCGTGTGTCTTGTTTTTGCCAAACACGAGGATCACTAAAATATAAACCGTAACTTCATTTTTTTGTCTCGCGTGTTCATCGTGATCAATTCGGTGTCCCTGGAAATCTATGGCGGGAAAATAGATAAAAGATAGAGATGCACATGGCCCTCATACCAACGTCTACCAGTATTCATTTTTTCGTCAAGAAAGGTGTAAAATTGAATGAAATTTTGAAGAGACTCAGAGCACAGTTAGATTATGATTCTCTGAGTAAACAAAAGGGGCCAGAAGTGTCGAAATGGTCGTGATAAAGTAGAAAATGAATACTACAAACGGCGCCCGGTGACCAGCGACAAGGTGGTCAATTCAAGCAGTGGGTGAGTTTTTGAATGAGATCGCCACATTGCTGTTGCCCATTATGCATCAGAACTAACGGCGGATGTCGGCAGCGACCACCGGCGACTGGCGACTTCTACAACACTTATTTCACTGATTGGGATTGTTCTCACGTTACCACCGTACATTTGGTACACTGAAGAAAGTTTTAGGAGGAGAAAGATTTTAAGATAGGGCTGCGGTCAAACAGTACGTGTGCAATTTGCTGCTGTGACAGCCGTCTTATTTTTTCCACGAAGGAATCAGAAAGTTTCTTTTGCGATGGAGAAAATGTATTTCTGTTGAAGGAAACTATGGCGAAAATAAGAGACTCCATTTCCATTTTTATGTATGACCAATATCGCTGTGTAACAAAACTATGAACGTTCGATAGGTACACACAGCCAGAGACCGTCGTATTGGCTTTGCAGAGAGCATACCTTCCCGCACCAAAGCGATGGCCTCGAAACGCGAAGATGGCAGACATAGCGGGACACTTTCATGATTGGATGATTGAATATTAGTGATTCCGGGCGCACCAACTACTAAGGTCATTAAATGTAGTACTCGGGAGGTGGCGGTGATCTTGCCACGGTACATGGCGAGATTCGGCGCCAATCTACCGTCGGTTAGCAAAGTTTTCCTTCCACCTCCAGGTATCTCCCACCAGCGGAACTCTGCCACATCCGGGACAAGCTCAAAACTCTCGACAGGTCTCCCGGCGTGCGCGGTAATGTAAGTGTGTGTGCAAGGGGTGAAGATAGGATACGAAATGGAATGGAAAGAACGCTCTCGGACAGTGGTGCGTTTGTTAGGGTACTTCTCCGGCATTCGCCTGGTGTCGATGGGAGAAATCGTGGAAAATACCTATCAGAGTAGCTGACCGCTGGAATTCTCCTCCACACAGCAACAAAACTCGACCCAGCTAGTTTCGTAAATCTTGCCTCTATTGGGAATCCGAAGCACTGCATTTTATAACAGCTCTCGAAAGAATTTCATCGGTCTTCGAATCACTCTGAAGGAAATATGAACTAAATAGTTACCGTTCAATAGAACGAGATACCGTTCCTATATGTATAATTAATTATACAATAACGGATATATTAAATAGCAAACAAACAATATAGACATTATATATATATGCAATCTTTATATTATATAAATATATATAACATTATTTATATTCTATGAAAATGATCAACTATTACATTTTAGATCCATGTACTCGCTTTCAATATGTAAATGAGTAAAAAATATTATACAAGAAAATTGATGTTAAAACATTAAAAAACAACGTTCCCCATTTTCTAGCTAGAGTAAATTACAAATATTATAAAAATATAACCATATTGCTTTCTGAATTTATTAAATGTACTTGATTTACCTTTTTTTATTCGACGAATATTTACAATCTATTTTAAATTTGAAATTGATTTACCTATCTCAATTATTATTCAAACATAACTAATACGATGAGTATGGAATAAGTTATATAAAATTAATGGTAAGGAATTTAGAGCTTTCTAATCAGTCGACATCAATTACAATTGTTTTGGTACACTATGACATATTTATGTAGTACAAAACAATAATTTACAGCAGATTGTAAATCAATCTAACTTGCAGAATGATATACAATTTTTGAATTAAAGTAACGATAAAATTTTGGCTTTTGTTAGAAGAAATATCTCTTGACTTTTTACTGCAATGTAATTATTTTATGAGTAAGTAATTGTACTATTTCAAAAGAGGTTCATGAATTTTTTACATACCACTTTGTAGAAGAACAAAGCTTCCAAAACTGCGTAGATGCCTTCAGGGAATTTAATTAGAAAAGATGAAACTGGTTTTTCGATTCACCGTCTTATTAACGTAACGGAGAAAAGTAAACGCCTCGAGGAAAATGAAAATTGTAATTTTAAAACGAGAAAACAAATGGAACAGTTCTTCAGTTTGTTTCCGTATGCTATTTTTAAACTGTACTATCGCGGGATGAAGCTGTTGCGTCAATGTCGTTCCACATTTGCAGTTAGTCGCTACCTGTGTTCCCATAGAGAATGCATTGTAGTAAGGCCAATGGTAAGTCAAACTATTCAACTATTAATAATTTTATTTGTGAAAAATATAAATAAGTGACAGTAATACGAGCATATATTGTGACAGAAATACTTGAACGTTTTTCCTTTGGAGACACTTCATGTACCTTCCCGCAAGCTTACATATTTTTAATCAATAATTCTAATTCTTAATCATGTTCCCTTTCTACATGTACCAAATAATTGTGAAAATTTATTTACTTAGCGTTCTTTAAAACAATGTGAAAACTCTCTTTCTTCTATAAAGATTTGTTTATTTAAGTGTTCACCCAAATGTAATTACTGCAAATTCACAACCCTCCCGGCGATTAATCATTTTAATGTGTTCAAATTACTAATTTTTTCCCTGAAGCATTCCAAACTCAGTACTAAAATATTGTAACCTATCACTAATTCACACAAAGATATTTTAATGTGACAAAGACTCTTATTTTAGAATCTAATTATCATGAAACGAAAGCGCACGCACATTAACTAGTTACATTTTTTTCTCATCTAATTAAGTGTATATAATTTTTGTAAGGTGTTGACTTATTTCGGCAAAGTATAACATACCAATGTTGTTTTTCTCTTTATTTTTTGATCAACATATAAGACCTACTCTTTACCACACCACTTCTTGAAATTTGTTTGGCGGATCTTTCACGCATTTCTGTATCAGTTTTCGTCGTGAACCCACACCACACGTCATTAACATTTAAGATCTCTGCTTGATTCTTTTTTGTTTTTTATGGCCTTTAGTGGTTCCTAATAGCGCGGTCACGGTAAAACATACGTATATCGACAGATGGTCGATTAAAATGGCAGTTACCAGAGGCTGTGGAAAAATTGAACCGTTCATAATCGAACCAGTTTACGATACCACCCTTTCGTATCTTCATGGGCACACATATGTGCGTAGTGAAACTCTCCTGTGAATGCAATCCAGCAGCGTCAACTCGCTTCGGCGGCAACAGCGCGCCAAATGGAAACAGGAGAAGGGGAAGCAGCGCCGCCATCAGCGCAGTGCATTATGTTATGCTAGAATAGAGGCGGAATGTTCGGCGTGCGAATCAACACAATACTGCTGTGTTTATCACGCTACAACTCCCATCGGCAGAATTCAAATGCAAGGCAGATACCACGCTCAGTGGATTTCCAATCCTACTGATAGAAATCTAGATTAGATCTGTCAGGTAGAAACGTCATAAAGCTGGCAGAAGTCGAATCGGTACGAACACACCTGATGCAACAAGGCATTCAATTTTGGTTCGGGCCCGGAGAGAAGGTTTAACTGTTGTTCTTATATGATATCTGTATAGTTGTCAACAAACTGCTCTTCTTATTCTAAATATGTAGTAATTATTACGTATTACCGTAACGTATTCAGTTATTAGGAACAGAAATCCAGCAGAGATTGGATTAAAATGACCTAAAGAATCTGAATCAGCTCCTCCTTGCTCATATCCTTGATGAAATGAAAATGATTGTTGATATTAAAATACTACCGACATTTTAATTTTCTTCTCTTCAAAACACGAAGTTGATAGTGTTCATATTGCACAAAAAACGGGAAAGTATTGTGATATGCCAGAATCCACAGTTTTGCATGAATATAAAAATGTCATCAAAACATTGTAAATAGCACGTAAACTAATGCATATAAAATGAGAATAGTGAAAGAATACTCGTTGTCAGGGCAACCTGTAAACAAGAAAATATGTTCAATGGTCGTGAGCACGACACATTTGTCGAAAGGGAAGCAGAGCCCCATGAAGAATGCGGTGCGAGGTGTAATCTTGTAAAACCTTTGTAATATTCACGCTTTCTAACTCCAGCTGTCATAGTGTACGCACCGACCAGACGGTATGAGCACCAATGGTTAACATCGGGATTAGTATTTTTCAATTACATTGGTTTCACGGAATTCGTTCCTATATTCTTCAAATTTGTACTTGTTAATTTCATTTTAGGGCAGATTAATGACTATATCAGGTCAAATGAATAATAAAAACCTTTACAGATCAGTATTGTGCGAGTTTCCATAACGTGGCCAATCAGGAAAGTAATAATATCAAATAATATTACGAGAATGTTAATTATTTGGGTATTTCAAATATTTACATATCAGAAATATGTTAGTTTCCATAGCGTATTTTAGGAATAGCTGTACCACATAATGTGTTTTGTAAGGTGGAAAAATATGCCTTCACTTGGTCTCATTAAGTTCACGAGTAAATAAACAATACAAAAAAGAATTAAAAAATAAACAATAAATAATGTTCCATATTCTATAATTCAAAAGCATATCCTAATTAGTTTCTTATAGCCATCTTTTACTTCTTTAATAATTGTTTTTGTTGCTCAAGGAATATGTAAAATTAATGTAAATAATGTGAACAGGAAGTTTTGTACATGTTTATAGTAAAGGCTTGTTCCCCAGAGTTACGTGACACTACGCTGCTTGTTAGCCTTGGCTTGAGTCATATTGAAAACATTAATATGTTGGCGTTGTGCCGCACAAAAGGCTTCAGTATGCAGTTCTGTATGCAGCCAAGGGCATGGCGTCATGCTTCAGAACAAGGCAATGCAGAAGGCAAAAGCGTCCAAAGATATCGACTATTGTGTTATAACTTGCGCATTGGATATGAAAGCTGAAGAGTTGACTGTAGGCTCACAATAATTATTCACGTATAAAAAAATGTTGGTTATTCTCTATCTTCTTTGGAATTATTCAGGGGAATAAAGGTAATTGAATAACTCTACAAGTGGCACGCATCTCCATGCCATTGAAAAATGAGAGGGGAGCAACAAGCTACATTCATAATGTAATTTTCTCTAAGGTCGTTTATTAGTGTTTCAGTGGTGTTTCACTCTTTTAAAACTGTTCAGCGTTTATGAATCAAAATCGTTACCCATCCAGCAACCACCCACCATGTATGCAGGAAGCTTTTGCCCTTAATGTGATTAACTCTAACGATGATCATAAATAGTAATAATAATAATAATAATAATAATAATAATAATAATAATAATAATAATAATAATACACAAAGAATGCTTATTTTTAAAGAGAAACTAGTTTTTACTCATTCCATCCCCATGTTAAGGCAGTATTTTAGTAAAATACTCCTACTACTATTTTCTTTCTGTTTGGTGAGTCTCTCAGAAGCTTTATTTATAATTTTCCCGCATTATTATTTCGGGCGTTAATAAACTTCTAAGTACGATCATCAAATAGGATTTTCCTCTGTGATCCCTACATCAAAAACTCAACGAGATGAGTTGCCTTAACCTCCTCACCCAAATTGTAGATTCTATTTTACATTATAGAAATTTTATTGTGCTTTCGATTGAGGAATACGTGATAATCACACAATGATCACATACGGAGGACACTATTATCCATTAGTTCAAACCACCATTTTGCTAGTGTGTATAAAACAGTTATCGAGGACATTTACGGAAGGCATAGTAAAAATATGCACATACATAAAACAATTTTATATCTCAGAATGCATTTTAATTTTTTGATTGCATACAAATCAATACGTCATTAACGTAGTATAAAGTTATGTAATGCTGTAAAAAATCGATTTCGAGAGTTTAATGTTTTGAGTTCTCCTGATATAAATAATATGCTTCAAACCGTTCGTCCTACAGTATGCCTCTCTGGCCGGCTGGCCGGCTGTTTATTTGCCAGTCTCTCGTTTGTCTGTGAACAATACTAGAGCCTAAACAATTCGTAGTATTTTTCCAAAATGAATATTCCCTAGTCGATCTGACCAGACTAAGTCCTATGATTTTGAAAATATTTTTTTAATTCATCCGAAGCCATCTCTCTCGTCACAGTGCTGTGGGCCCCAAACCACGTCATTCAATTTCTCCCTAATTCATATTTACTGTCTCCTGCACTAATTCTATTACAACAGTGGCCGCAGCAGCCACTACTGTCACAGCCGTTGCTACCGCCATCCATTCTATCGCTTTACACGTCAGGGCCGCAGCCACCAATGAGTATTATTTCCCGGCGTGATTAGATCATTAGTTCCGGAAGTGTATTAAATGTTATACTTAGGTAGGCGACAGTCTCTCTCCCATGCTGTACCGTGATATCCGTCGTCAACCAGCTCGATGGCTTGCGAAGGCTCATCGACTTCAAGACTGCCCCCCCTCCAAGCAGGGCACCGCCACAGCTAGGTTGGGTCGTCCGGAAAGTAAGTATTGCTTGAAAGCGTACGTTGGTGTGTGTAGAAATGTGTATAAATGTGTGTGTATGGGGTGTGAGGAGATAATAAGGGAGATGAATGATGAAGGATAAATCGCACACGGTTCTTGGCCATTTTGTGTTAGGGTATTTCTTCGGCATTGGCCTCTTATTCATGGGATAAATAGCAAGAAAAGGACGATTATAGCAATCTACTATAATTTTCCTGCAGGCAGCGCAGCGGCGGAATTTGATCTTCATCTGTTTAGCTAGAGTAAAACTCCACCCTCCGACCTGCCGCCCGTTTCCCCTTTGCTTGCTTGCTTGATTATTCCGTGTTTTCCGGCTCGACAATTCGTCTGGTCGTTGGTCCCGAACGTGTAGTGTTTGTTTTTATCACAAAATGAGTTCTTATTCCGCTGGGATGTTCTACACGGTTCTTAATCCAGCGACCAACACAACGGTTTGCGGAATTTTTTCTAACCAGGTATCTCCCACCAGCGAGGCACCGCCCACGCTCTAAGTTCCCAACCGTTCTCCGAGCATGTGTGGTAGAGTAGTGCAAGTTGACGTGTGAGTACGTACAGAGGAAGGATACGAGAATGGGACGAAAAGATGGCGATCCGTAGCCCATTTGTTGGGGTACTGCTGCGGCATTCGTGTGGTGTTGATCGGAGATACAAAGGAAAACTATCGATCAGAGTAAGTAGCTACAATGGTCCTCCAGACTCGGCCAACAGACAGCGGCTGAATTGGACACAGCTATATAGCCAGTTTTGAAAATACTACCACCGTTCGGAATCGAACCTGAGGCCCTCCCGATCAAAGACATTGCAGTGACACCATCCAATGCCCTGAGCCACCTACGTCAGTCTCTCCCTTTCACCGCCGCCTCTGGCTCTACGCCCCCTCCCCGCCCCCGCCGCCGCAGCCGTCTCCGCGCGGGCGATAAGGGCAACAGCGCGCGGCGCGGGAAGATAAACGCAAGGGCGCCCCGCGTGTTTGCGCTGGTGTTTGCGCCGCGCGCCGCCGCCGCCGCCGCCGCTTCATTCAGTGGGCGCATAGAGTGTGCACCGCGCCTCGCGCCGTGGCCGGGTACGGCTGTTCCACGCCCTGCCTCGCGGAGCTCCCGACCTCTACCTGAACATGCGTGGAAAGACGGGATGTTTAGGGAAGAGTGATGCATGTTTGGTAGAACGGCATATGCCACTAATACAGATACGAGCAACCATGCCTACACAGGTCTACAACCCGTGATTCATTGAACCAAGCTTGCTACTGCATTCGTTCCTTAACGAACGTAGCCTACTGTCTTCGTCCCATCGGCCTGGGTTACCGGGACAACAGAAATGTATATATAACTTTCGATGTACCAATTTGATGCGCTGTTCGAAACCTGAATAATTGAGTTATCTTTGCGCCAGCCATGGTGAAAGTTCAGGCTATCAAATAAGTCACGACCGAATTTGTAAGAGTTGCCGCCGTGTTTATTTCTACATAGAGATTTGTGGAATGTAGTTCGTCTTACAGAGAAGTTGGTCTTACAGTTGGCTGTCTGGCAGAGAAATGCTTTCTTTTGCAAAACAAAAGAATCCATAATTGGTTTTCCTCGTGCATGAAGGTCAATGATTCCATGCCTTGATACAGAACATCAGTACATGCGCACCACATAATGGCGATAACAAATCATGATGAACGATATCAGTCAGCGTGATGGTGGCCGGTTATCCCTAAGCAAGCATAACACAAGATATTGGCTTAAAAATATTGGTCAGAATAACCGCTTTTGTAGATCTGAATACATAAGTTCTTCTATTTCATTTTCTGTTGATGAGCAAGAAAAAACAGACGATAATGAGCTAACTTTACCATTTGCGAAATATCTCTCTGCACATCCGCCGATCAATACTTAGCGGCTCATGATGGATTTCGTTGCAGCTAAAGTACTCAATGTAATGCACATAAATTATCCATTAACCTTTAGGGAGGGAGTAAATGACAGTATTGAAATATTTAATTTTGTATACTAAACCACTTACATTTTTTACAACCTTTTAGAAAACAATATGTACATGAGTACTAACTTTGAATACAGACGAACAGAAGCGAATCGGATTGTTGAGAGTCCGTTGACCAATCACTTCAAATAAATTAAATAGTTGAACACGACCAGAGTATTACCAGACAACTAGCAATCAGTTTAAATATGTTAACAAACTTGTCTCTTTCCTCACGACAGGGGAATTTTAAATCCAGATACCATTAGAAAAAACTGTAATAAATCGAAAGGAATCATTGCAAAGCTAACTAGAGAATTTGGTGCTAAACTCTATTTACCTTCCCGAACTATTTCCATTCGTTTTTCAAAACATCCGCAAATCCTTTTCATTGTGGCCACAAAATCATCATTTATTGCCCTCATAGCACGATCCTACCTTCTTGAGGTATGATGACAGAATTCTAACACGTTATGCATGATTATGATGCTGCCTTGAATTGCGAAATTCGTTGTTTGAGTAGTTTTCTCGATACCTTGGCATACATACCCAGATACCTATTCAGAAGGGTTTCATTAGAAAGTTGATCAAATTGAAAAAATAAACAAAAATGAAAGAAAAAGAGAAACCATAGTGAAAAACAGAACAAAATTCAGTTCTTTAAATTTTTTCTGTATACTAGAAGATACTCACATAATTTGGGTTAGCCAACATATTTTCAAGCTTTTCTTAAACCACATTCGGACGATAAACATGTACCGAGTACTCTCCACCCCTCTCTCAAAAGTCATTTGGTTTTCTTCTGAAGTATATGATGAAGTATTTGAAATGCCGAAAGTGAACTAGTTATCAAAATTTTGGAGTGTTAAAAATACGCGGTGGAAACGAAATAAATGTCAGAAACAGACATCCTCATGGTTTTTGGACGAAAGATAAAAGTAGCCCATTACAGAGAAAGTAAAAACAAGTAAAAAATGACGCAATGAAAGCAACCGTTTACGAAATGCAGGGGAAAAGGAATACAAGGGCTGTAGATTAACATTTATACGTTCAGAAACATATGGGAAAGGTGTCACGACAGCGAAATCATGAGATTCACACCCTAGGTGCTTCCCAAATATTATTGGAGGACAATTAACAGTTTCAACGATATCACAAAGATAGTTTTAAGTATAATAATAATAATAATAATAATAATAATAATAATAATAATAACAGGTATACTCATATTAAATCAATAGGCGTTTTCTCTTTTTGGCTTAATTTGTATTTATTAAATAGTTATGATAACGTAAACAGTTAATCAGCAAATTGCCATTTAATTATAATACAAAATTTTATATAATATACTACTATATCAATAAAACTACTAATTTTCACCACAAAGACCTCCATTAACAGTTTGGAATGCCGGAAAATAACTTCATACTCACTTCACTTTCATCACTTTATAAAAATCGAGTTTCGGTTTAAGCTCACTTTCCATTTCCGCATCGACACGATCGAGGTGTGGGTAAATGAAGACAAACGGGAAATGCGATGAGGCCGGACAGCGATATGACAGAAAAACGAATGCAGATCTGAGTGACATCCCGCGTTAGCTGCGGTGTGGTGTGGTGAGGTGTGGTGTGGGACGCAGTGACAGTGGCATTGTGAAGGGAAGAGTGAACTCTCGACTGGGGAAAGGGTAGCTTCCCTCTCGAAACGTAGAGCGAAAGGAGATTTATTAAAAATCTCATTTTAAAACACATGGCTTAGAATGAGTGTGTGTAACTTGTAATGAGGACCAGCAGTATATAATGTTTAGTAGAAAAAAGCGGGGAAGAGTGAAACACTGCACATGACTTATTATTTGTTTGCAACAAAAATGAAGATAAAGATTCTGCGCAATATCCAACATATTTGTACATCAAAGGAAGTGTGCGAGTTCCTTTAACGTTGCAACAATGCGCTTCATTTGTTACACGAGTGCCTGAATGTGTTTTTCAATGTTATAATTAAATTGGTATCCTAATCGGTTATCCAAACGGAATCGCAAAATTGGAAACAGGAAACTGTTATCCAATCTTATTAACTGTTATTAACGATTATTAACTGTTGTCGGGGATACCATTGACTTCATACGTGTCCCTTCGTATTCATCTTCTTTTCCCTTCAATTCTTGAATGTTGCTTTTCTTCTGTATTTGCGCAGGCGCAGGGCAACCAATCATTCTGAGTTAGTATATTTTAAAATGTGAAATCATTTCGCGTATCGCATTTGACTTCTTACTCATTTGCAACGCTAATACACGCTTGCATCGCAAAAAGCTATTAAACTCTAAACTCTGAACTTTAATTTTGTAAACAATATCTGAATAAAACGCACATATTTTGTTATATAAAAACTGAAAAAAGGGCAAAATGTTTGATTTTTTTAGATTTTCCCTGTGATGCCGATCTTTTCGAGGTATTGCATTCGAGTACAACCTACCTAAAAACTTACAAAATCGTTGAGAAAATAACTTTCAGTTTTTTTCCTGGGTCAGATATCCACAGAACTACACGGGAAATATCACATATGTATCTTCAGTATAAAAAAGTTCCATAGCGCTTGTTCATGGACAAAAAATGAAAATTTTCATACTCTATTCATACTCCATATATTTGTAATATCTATTTTCAATCATCGGTATGCTCAATTTTTATTAAATACTAGGCTTTGATTTTTTATGTTCTGAGATACTTGTTAACAAGCCCAATGGATACACTACCATATGATATTTTCTCTCTTCATGTTCCATTTCCAACCACAGTCTTCAAAAAGCCAATCGCGGTTCAGGGCGGCGCGTCGTGTATACCTGCATGAGCCAAATTGACTGATTTACAGATTAATTGATGTGCCCGAGCACATAAACTCTTATTGTTATTAAAGTCGTTAGTGTAATGAATGTTTCATATTGGGAGGAAGTGGAGTTCCTTTCCCCACTGGATAATGAGATCCAGAGACGACCTGCACGCTGGCATGCAAGGGATTCGTTCTTCCAGTTACATACCTCCAGCAGGCCACCGACCTTCAAGAAATCTAAGCTCCCGGTCCCCCGGTCCCCCTGGTCCCCCGACACGTGCGGTGGTGTAGAGCTCGCAAATATGCGCATGTAAGGGGAGCGTATAGAACAAGATAGAGGAAGGAAATATCGCGTGAGGTCCGTGACCCGTTTCTTAGGGTACGGCTACAGCATTCTCGTGGTGTTGGTAGGAAAAAACACGGAAAACTACCTATCAGAGCAGCCATCCGCATAAATTTTCTCCAGACAGCTACTGAAGACGACTTAACGATGTATCTAGTATCGAAAATCCGCCAGCATCGGCCTCATCTGTCCTGGCAAGAGAATGATGTCCGGGGAAGGGGGCGTGGCCTCCAACTGTGCAGGTGCCAGGGTGTGAGAGGGCCGTGGGATGGGGGGGGGCGTGGCGTGCGGTCTGCCGCAATGAGCCACGTGTCGCGGGCGGCGCACGCGATGCGCCTGCCGCCGCCTCCCGCCCACGCAATCGATTACGCCGCGCCCTTGACCCCCAACGGCAGCCGCGGAGCGCCGAGGTCGCGAACCGCGCCAACGCCCGCCGCCGCCGCCGCCACCATCTCCCCCCACGTGGTGGCGAACCTCCTCCTCCC
>BOPP01000116.1:1857514-1879888 GCA_017312745.1 Gryllus bimaculatus
CGCCCCTTTGCGCCTCACCCCACCCCTACACGCCCCTCCCTGTTCCGTCCCGTCCAGCCCTGCCCCGCTCTTCCTCCAGGGTGGGCGTCTGGCGGAATTGCGGAAGCCGGAATACGCCAGAGGACACCGGAAGCTCTGGTTGCTCCACGAGGTCGCAAATCAGAACGTCCTCTGAAGCGAATCCTCTGCACAGGACTTAATCAAGGATCAGCCATGAAACCTAACGTAGGTTAATTGTTTTATGAAACAAAAATAATAAAATTTAAGGAAATATAATTATCTGTGAAACAACAAAAGCTCAAGTTGCTCCACAAGGTCGCAAATTAGAATGCCGTTTGAAGCGAATGCTCTGCACAGGACCTAATCAAGGATCAACCATGAAGCTCACCCTAGGTTAATTGTTTTATAAAACAAAAATAATAAAATATTAAGAAATGCAATTATCTTTGAAATAACGGTAGCTCTGGTTGCTCCACAAGGTCGCAAATCAGAATGTCGTCTGAAGAGAATCCTCTGCAAAGGATTTAATCAAGGATCAACTATGAAATCTAACTTTGATTAATTGTTTTATAAAATAGAAAATAATTAGAGTTTAAAAAATATTAAAATGTAAAACAAACAAAAATCTGTAAAACAAATCAATTGGCGAATATGATTCAAATAGTGCTTCGAATGATGACTTCACTTTCTCAAAAATGCAACATCAATACAACCTTTGTAAGTATACTACACAACAATCGACTTTCGCTTTACTGCCTTCTGTTTTGAAGACTTCTTATTGTATCAGGACGATCATTTTAAAATATTATACGTGTTATAATTTAATATTATTGCGTGATTTTTTTCTCTCTCTCTTGTCAATTTCCAAAATTTTTATAGCTGGAGAAATCGTGAAATTTCTTGAATATGATTATGAGAGTTCATTTTAGTACTAAATGGACGACAGTCTAAATGATTAACTCTGCGAAAAAGATTTGTGATTATGTGATTGATTAAAATTATCATTGTTGCGATGGCGACAGTTATCTGTAGCCAGTACTATATTGTTTTATTATCCAATTGGATAGTATGCACGAAGTTTAATAACTCTGAACTGCTGTTTGGCGTAGTCAGTGGCATGAGCTCCAACATTTCCCAACCTAGTTCTACCAAGTGTTTCGAACACACAGTCTATAACAATTCAGCAGTCCCCATGTTTTATCAGATTGTATTTTGGATAAGTTCTATGGTTTCGAGATAATAGTAACTTGCCTGTTACCAAGAGACAGCGAGAGAGGGAGTGAGAGGGACCGAGAGAGGGAGGGTGAGGGAGGTAGTATACATAAATGTCGCTGTAAAGATAGCACGTTATTACTTTAGCCCTGCGACATAGTCGACTGCATCTCGAGTAACTGTAAGCAACGCGCAATAACATAACAGTTCTGATGACCACTCCAGGACTCCAGAGCTTCTCAGCGCCTCGTAAAGGTTCTCGCACTGCGGCGGATGGGACAGACGTTACAGTCCGTTCAGGAGCGCCGTTTGCAGCTCAGGAAATGGAGGCCAGAAAGCTCACATCTGGACATGAGCATGACCTTGTCCTTTTTTCGGGGTTGCACAACTTCCTAAGTGTCTCTGTAAACCAGCCATGAGCTACAAAGCGGCCCATTTACAGAGTCTCACTTACAATTATTGAAGGCCGCCGGTGTAGTCTCGTAATGAGCAGCTAAGACTAAGAAAGACTTTTCAATGGTCATTAGAATATTATTGATTCAAGAGTGTGATTCTTTTCCCATAAACAACAAAATATAAACTAATGAGTGTCGGCGTTTAGGTTTCACTTTCTCGATAAAAGTGAATGTTCCGTATTCGTTTTATCTGCTTTCTTCATTACCAATGATTTTCTTTTCTGTCTTGTTGCAGATAAATAGAAAATTCATAATCATGAATGTCAATGCCATCAGAAAAACAGAACTATTAATGATAAAGTTCGTACACTTCTCAATTTTGAGCAAAATAAACTGAATTTTTTTGAAAATGTATGTCAAAATCATTAGTTTAAACTAAGTTGTACTACAAAATCTAAAGTAAATTTTAATTTCTTCACACGAATTATAAATTTGCATATTTTCTATGCATTTCTGCACCAACATTGGCACAACACTTAAAATTGATCTATACAATTGCGCTATTTGTGGGTGTGAAATAGACGCATTCACATTGTGCAACTATAAAAATAATAATGATTTAGAAACACAAATAAAAGTATGTCGAAATACAAATCAAAGTATCGCAGCGAGAAACGGAGCATAAATGGAAATAACACAAATAACAAAAATACAGAAATAAAAGAAAGAAATGTTGCAATAACAATTTCACATTAAGAACATAAGAGGTATTATCTTTTCGCGCTCTTTGCGAGATCCGAAACGAAGGGCTACTAAGAAGACAGAAGAAATTTGAAGAGAAAATGGATTAGTACTTCTTTGATGAAAACAAAGAAGAGCAAAATAAGATTCAAGACCAGAAGTTTTATCCGTCGGTCGTTTTGCTGCGTGATGAACGTTGAAATTAGACTGAAAATTGACTGAACCTGAGAATGTTGCCATTCAGTTTACGAGAAATAAAAAGAACTCTACAGAAGCTTGCAGAATATTCTTGTCCCCTTCAAATGAAATGGTAGTCATTTCTAAATTGAATAGATATTTTAGATCAGTTCTATATATCTATATCTCAGGAAATAATTTCAACGAAAAATGATCATCTCTCCTGATAATTTCACTTACTACGGTTTTCTAAGTTTCCTCTTTCTAACTTATTTCAAACTGGCCATTTTAATTTTAAAAATACCCATTAAAAATTTCAATCATTTAAAGAAACAACCCGTGAATCCCTAACCCTGACATTCCAAAACAATTTTCGTATTTTCAAAATTTGTTTCATGCAGCAATTTTAATCGAATCAGGCATGGAGAGCATTATGATGTGAAATTAAATGAAAATAAATATATTGAAGAGTCAAATATTTTAGTTAAACATAGTATTTAAGATTTGCGAATAGATATACCCAGAAAGTAATTTTATGAATTATATTTTTTTTGCTTGAAATCTCTGTTCAAAATACTTTTGCCAACATTAACTATCTTTAGAATGTTTAAATGGTTCACTTTAGGACTGTTTACCAGGGATCGAGCGACGCTATAACATTAAAACATTATTTCATTTCCGTGTTTGAAAATCGCAATATTTTTATTCTTCTGTCTCTCTTCTTCAACTTTTAGATGGAATTCCAAAACGTATATATTTATATCAGAAGTAAATAACGTTATTTACACGCATGAGATATGCATCTTCATCAGTACAGAATACAGGCACTTCTGTGTATTTCACAGCACGGAAAGAGACCTGAATTAGAACCCTAGGGAACGCCTGCGCGCTACGCACTTCTTTTCCGTCCTCAAAAGGGTAGGCAGAGGCGGGCAAGCTGCGTTGAAAAATTCACGCGGCGAGAAAAATAGCGTGGGCGCAGCCGCCCCGCCGATGCCAGTGGCCGCGCCGAGCCGCGTCGGCAGAACAAAGCGTTGCATAATTTTTTCCCCCCGGCGCGCGCCTTTGTTCTTGTTATCGAGCCACCCGCCCTACCGCCATGCCGAGCGGGTTACCTTCCCGCCCGGCGCACCTGCCAGGTGGCGTAACGCGGGCGGGCGCGCGCGCGGAGTGGTTGCGGCAGGGGCCCCGGGGGCGGCCCTGCGGTTGCGAGCGCTGCGAGCCCTCGGGAGCCGCGGGCGGAGGGCTAATTACAGCTCTCCGGAGGGTGTCCCGCCCCCCTGCCCGCGGCGGGGAATGCGCGGGTCACCGTCCTTCTGCGTGCGGCACGACGGCGCGGCGACGAGCGGCTGCAACGGCCCCTGCGGCTTCCACAGCCGCTCTGGCCCTCAATTGACAGCTCTTTCTCTCGTTCCGTTGTTAGGTTCAATGCGGTATTGTGGTCTGATAAAAGTCTGATTATTAGCTTTTTTGGTAGATTTTGTTGTACTCTTCAAATAATGGATATAATTACCAAATCGCCTTTCTCATGTGTTGACATCACTTGTTGTTTTCAATTAGACGCAAACTGTTTTTCTTCATGTAAAGTGTTTGATAAATCATTCACTCAAAGACATTGCAACTGGCGTATATTAACACTTTACGATAATAGAACGAATATGAACGTTTGTTCTCAGACATTAGGTAAAAGAATATTATTTGTTTAATTTTTATATTACTGATGAAAATAATCTTCGGATTTGGGTAATTGGTGTACAATTTAATACCAATTTTAGAACCGATATTTAATTAGCACTATTTTTCCTCTAAAGGAAGCCTGTGTTTCATGATAGAATATTAATACCTAAAATATAACTCAAATAATATTTTCATGTTTTCAGTCACAAATTTGTATAATTAAACATGTATTTTCTTGATTTGTTGAAACATTTTTAATCATTCTCTAGTATCTGCTCTTTAGGCAACATTTTCATTGCTCACACTCTTTATTTAGTGTATTAAAAATGAAAAGTTGGATGAAATTTATGATTGTTTCATTATGATCGTAATATCTTTTTAGTACTATTTTTAAATTTTATTTAGACATTAACACCATTTCCAAAGTTTGAGAGTGTTATAATCTCGTGCATAAACAATACACTTTACAAAATGCAGGATAAATCACAAAATTTTAATTTCATGCAGATTAGTGAATGATGTAAAAGTTCAGTAGCATTAAAAAAGTCTATTTTTATAATATAATATACGATTTTTTCATATTTTTCATCAAGCTCCAATGTTACAAAATACCTCAATCAACTCAATCTTGAAGAAAGCGTTTCTTAACTTTCTGCAACTTCAACATTTTCCTTTAACTCAAATTCTAGATGCCTGGAACGACCGGCCGAAAGTTTACGAAGTAATTTATCTTTCATCTCCTTCAACGGTGATTACCGGAAGAAGAAGGTTTTGCTTGTTCAACAGTGTTGCTATTAGTTAATGAGATTTTCAGAAAAATCCTAGTTAAAGAAACTATTCTTAAAAAGGAAGATCAACCTTTCAATCTAACGATTTAGTAAAACATAATTAATTTCAATACTGGATAAGAATCACAAACTGTTACCATACTAATAATACGGTTGATTCAACTAACATTTAGTGAAATTTCAGAAAGGCATACAACTTTTTAACTTGTAATATTTATAAGTAATGATGTGTGGCTTCTCGAAATGGTCAGAATCTAGAACTGATTTCAAACTGATCGTAACACTGCCGATGAAGTTGATTTGTGAGAGTCTCTGAGAAGAAACTTCTTCTAAACTCATTCTGAAACTTAAAAAGAGTCTGTGCAATTGCACAACCACAAGTCATCAGAAGCATGCTTCAAAATTTAGAGTCAAAAATAAAAAAAGTATTTATCGTTAAACGTTGAAATGCATTTTAATAATTTGAACTTGTTTTCGACTGAACATCATCTCCAGTATCAGTTATATTATTCACATTACATTAGATAAAGGCGATTTTTGTCAAAAAAGTTAATATGTCCTTCAAGAAGTAATTTCACATGAATTGTTAATGACGAAACGCGATTGCGATAACCTTCCCATGAAATTAGGCCAAGTGTTCCAGTAAATAGAAAAATCGTTATCAGCAAGTTCGCAATGCTCTCCAAATAGCTGCCGACGCCGTAATTCCAGCACCACATTCAATGCACTTCCACGTCGAGCTATAGCACTATTTATCACCTCCGCGGAATCGATGGGGCATTCATGATACGACGACGATGACACACCAAAGAGGCAAAGACACATTTAAAATCTGATTTTGGAATAAAATTATATTATTTCTGGTCTGTGAATGCAACCATTATTACTGGTACTGTAAGCTGAATTAATAATCATCTAGCCAAAGAACACTGATATGACATGAATTAAGTATTGTACACTGCATGACATGAATTAAGCGCCGTGAATAAACTAATCGTAATTAATTTTTTCGTAATCAATTTAATTTGTCCATAAATAAGTAATTTCACAGGGAAAACATATTGTGTTAAGGACGAAACTAAATTCCTACCAACCTTGTAAGAAAATAGGCCTAGTGTTCCAGTAAATAGAAAAATCGTCATCAGCAAGTTCGCAACGCTCTCCGAATAGCAGCAGACGCTGTAATTCTAGCAGCACATTCAATGCACTTCCACGTCGAGCTATCGCGCGATCTATCGCTTGCTCGGAATCGACAGTGCCTCGTTTCCAGGAACGTTCCGCGTGCGCCCAAAGGCTGGCGATTTCCGGGCGTAGCAGGGGGGGTGTATTCCGGGCGTGCCGGCACAGCCGTGGTGCGGTGCTTCGATCCGGAAAGTGGCACACGGCAACTCGCCCCCCCCCCCGGCTGCTAGCCGCACCGGCACCCGCGCGATTTCACTCAAACAGCGACGACTCGCGTGCGCAGGCAGTCTATTGCGCCGCGCCGCGAAACTGTTTAAATAAGCTACTTCTCATCGAGCCGCCGGTAAAACGCTTCTAACATGCTTTCCGTTTATGCACTCCGTGTCCGGGATAACGACGCCGGAGGTGTGGCGTAACCGATTCTTTAGTGTTGCAGCACACTCACGGCCTGTCAAGCACACTCACGGCCTGCGCTGAAAACAGTCTGACGAATGGGCACGAATATGATTTTTCGCAATACTGTACTGTTATAATATCTAGTTATTGCAACTAAATAGGAAAAAGAACGAAAATCTCGTCCTAACGATCGGCGTTCGAAAGGGATTTAACAGTCCTTAGTCGGTTATGAACAATATAAAAAAAAGATTTGTAGATAAAGATTGCGTATAGCATTGTTTAACTAATTTCAACCGCGTATGATTCTCTGTTTATTATCCTACTGACATTAATGAATAATACTGAAGCTGGTCAGGGAATGTAACTTAATTCAGAGATATGAACATTTAAAGAAGTTAAATATATATTTAATAAACAAAGTGAATACTTTAAATCAATGTTAAGTCGTATAAACTAAACGAAAGTTAAAGTTAAAAATTATAGTATTAGCAATATATCTTTGCATAATAAAAGGATGTACTATATAAAATTAAAATATTCACGTTATTCCAGTCACAGCTTACTGATGTAATCAACACAAAAAATGTATATTACAGAACGTTGCATTGCGTATAGTGTTGTGGCTTAGCTCACAGTTCCAGAAGAGTCCGACTTTTGCCTCTAATGTTCATTGTTTAAAACTCTCACTATATATCATGACAGCTACATGTCAGATGGTCTGTTACATGCATACGTGACTATCACTACATGGGAAGTTACGATTTGCATAAAGAGGCTTTGTATCAAGTAAGATATGGCTGACGTTATTTCACATATTTGGCTACCGCCGACATCAGAAATTGCGAGATATGCCCCGGCGTGATTTGAAGAGAATTTAAGGGCCAATAAACATAATAACCTGAGGCAATATTATTGATGAGAAAATATTTATTAACATTTCTCTCCATTATTGCATTATTTCTTGCATGTGTCTACACCCTTGCAGTAGTAAAAAAGTGTGCTTACAAAGTATGTGTGTAACCGCAACATTCTGAATCACTGTACTTTCTCTCACGATCACAATAATATAATAAAAGGAGAAAGAAGGGAAGACTACAACTCTTTCACGAACAGTCTAGACCCTCATCTCTAACGGACGGTTCTCCAATCGGTAGAAATGTAATACGATTTAGAGCAATCTAGTCGTATAGGTCAAGGTCAACTGCAACAAATACTCAGCTTTCTTCAGAGTAATTTCCGTAATTGAACAGAAGATACGGAGACAAAGCGCGCAGAGAACTCCGTCCAATCCACAATGTATTATTCTGCACACGTAGAAATTCGTAAAATCACCTCCAAAAGATTAGTCTGGTTAAATGGGAAAATAACAAAAACATGCCATGTTTGGGGAGAATAAAAATATCATTGTTATCTACATGTCTCGTCGAGAAAATGCAATTTTTCATGATTTTGCATACGTATAAACTTGCAGCGTATAAAAGTTTAAAAAAATATTTTCGGGCCTTTTCACACCCGTTAATATGACGTTCTTTCCTCTGTCGGTGTAATTCCTCGAACTACACATATACAACGGCACACAGCGATTGTGGAGTTGGCAGGGCCATTCGCCTACCACACGTATGAAAATAACACAATAGCCAACACCCATGGTATAAATAGCACCCGCGAAGTTTCAACAGGCGTGTTTAGTTACAGAAACTCCCAGCAAATCTACAAATGTTGTGTACAAAATGTGTTGACACTACACAAGACTAATTAGATGATTGTTGTTAGAAAACAAGTCACAATACTCGTGTGTCAGAACTTAATTTCTTTGGAAACTTATGATACTACAAAAAGCAAATTACCAAATCAATTATAGAAGTTATAGTTATATTGAAATAAATATGCACTTTAAGAATTCGTATTTTTGGTTTGGGAATGTTTGATTTTCTAGTTACTCAATGCATTTTTTTAAGTAATGATATGACACTGCGCTTGAAATTCAAAATATTTATTCGCCCCATCCGTGTCGCGTTCTGACAAATCCGTTGATTCAGGCGACGCAAGATCTATACGCACAGTGGCCCCGCCTTGTAAGGCAGCCCCGCAACGCTGCCACCACGCCCACTCCGAAGGTGCAACGCGCCCTTGCCGATAGTGCGCACCACAATCCCACACGAAGGGGTATCTTAGGGCGTCAGGGCTCAGGGTGCCTCTGGTCGGGAGATTCTAGGTTCTAGTTCCCACGGTGTCAGAATTTTAGACACTACCAGATCTCGCCATCCAGCAGAGGAAAACCATTACCACCACATCCCGTGGAAAAAACCATGCACTGCACGTCTAGCACTAATAACTTTTGAGCGTTCGGAATCTCTAAAAATTAATCAATCATCCACAATTCCGGTGTATGTATATATATATATATATATATATATATATATATATATATATATATAGCAAAGTGTCTCAGTGCGTAGCGCGCTGACTTCGCAATTGGGAGGTCGGGGTTTGATTCCCGGCCCGGCCATCCTCACCGTGGATTTCGTGTTTCCCTCGGTCACAAGGCGAATGCTGCGATGGTTCCAAACTCCAACGAACACCTCCCACTACCACACCTAACACCTCCTACCATCATTCTAGTCATTTCACCCCTCGTCATCGTCCTATAATAGTAATAATAATAATAATAATAAGAAGAAGAAGAAGAAGAAGAAGAAGAAGAAGAAAGAGAAGAAGAAGAAAGAGAAGAAGACGAAGAAGAATCATAAGAATCATTTGCATATAGTAGTAATAATAATAATAATAATAATTATTATTATTATTATTATTATTATCATTATCATTATCATTATTATCATTATCATTATTATATACAAATGATTCAGTACTTGCTAAGACGCCAGAAAGTTATCCCATATGTAATATATAGAATTTGCCAAAATCGGATACTCTTCGTCGTTTAGTTTCGTAATAAACGTTAAACTTTGAACTATGCGCTTGTCATCGAGTAACATCGGCTATTAAGATTATTAAAAAACATGAATTACTAAGTAGTTCTCTGTTATCTCTTAAACTGGCTTTACACTTGCACGAAAATGGCGAGCAATATCATTTCGCACGAAAAGTTGCCAATTTAAACATTGCGGCAATAAATATTTCTGATGTTGGCAATTTCTTGCTAGACCCTCCACTCGTAATGTAAACTCGTGTGTTTCCATCCTTGAAAAGATATTACCGACTGTTGCTGAAACTAAAATTGGATAGAAGTATGAGCAAGATATTACTGGAAGAAACCAATGATGACCACGGTCACAGGCGCAGAACTACGTACGGTAGTACATAGAAGTAATATTTCCACTTTAAAATGCATTATTTCGTAAAATGAGTGTGTGAAAAAGGTTTTCGACAAATGAAGTAGTAATAAAGACTCCCTCTATGGTTGATTATCAAAGTTTGAAATTTTGATTCAGCCATAGATGCCCCCTCATTATCAATTTTTTACGTTAAATATTATTAAGATATTAATCTAAGCTAAATCAATTTTACGATTACTCTATAATACATAGTAAAAATGTATAGATTACAACTTTTCACCGAATTAGTAATTGCACTTTTATTAAAAGAAAATTACTTTGCTCACACGGAAATCGAAATAATTTTGTTTTATGAAAAATATTCAGACACTTCTACCTAATTGCACAATTGTTCTTTGACTTTCTTAAAATTTAGTCACACGTCCTCACAAATCGTCGGCGTTACTTCATCTCCTCATTTAGCACAGTAAGTGCAACCGCAACTCGCATCTCCTGCCTTCCACTAGTTATGTCGGGAAGTGAGGTAAGACCTCAGTTAATTTCATGCGCCATTTTCCTCGCGCCGTCACCAAACACGGCAACACATAGTCCTAATGTAAAACGGTCGGCAATATATTGCCGGATAGATCTTGCTCAGATCTTTCAGACAATATATTGCCCCTCCTTGTTCTTGCTAGTGTAGAGATGACCGCAAGAAGCAGAAACAAATTGTTGAAAGATATTGCAGAAAAGTATTGTTAATGTAAGGCCAGCCTTAAGTCAGACTCCTCATGCTGGCCACCAGAAGCGCTAGTGTCAAAGGAATGAATTCTCCTCCCCTTAGAGCTTTGCAACTGTTATACTATACAGTGGTAGCTCACAATTAGGACAGTCTGTAAATGGGATCCCATTACGTAGAAAAGATAGCAGAATATTGCGGTATAATAGTATGGTTTGTGGTTTGATTCAACGGCAGGTTCAAGAAACATAAGTATGCTTTGTGTTTGTTTGTTGTTTTTTGTACATACTGTGTGACGGAAGCCATAGCGAAATCTACAATAAAAGTTTTGAATAAATAAATCTCTTTTTGTTTTCAAATTTGAAGCGAATTATATTCTCTTTTCTTCTAAGTGGGCCCGACGGCAGCCTAACCCCAACAGACCCAACAGACTAGCTCCACATTCCATCACCGTTAGTCACATTCCTACAAATTTTCCACGTAAAACTGCCTCGTTTCAGCATGGTTGCAATGTAGTGACAAAGGAGAGATGCTGTGCGGAAGATAAGGTGGGGTAATGCATATAAAATTACAAACAACGTTTCTCTGACATTACTGACTACAGCTGTGATGGTTGAAACCATTTTTGCTTCTGGGATTTATGAGGTCTGGGAGACATAGTATGCCAGAGATAAGGTGCCGAGTTTTAAACGCGGTATGTTTGCTGAGATTTAACTGCTCTCGGCACGTGTTTTGGGCGGTTTGAACACGACAAGCGTTGAAAGAGGTGAAACACGAAATTCGCTACTGAGCTCATATATTTTCATGAGGTTTTGAAACATCCCGCAATGTACCTATTACTGCAACTACTCATTATTGTATGTATGCATGTATTACATTATATTTGTATGTATTAAACTAAGTAAGTACTCATCATTACTACGTCATTACAGTTTCCATTACAAAGCAGTGCTTATTTATTGTCACTTTTTTACTATGGTAACACAAAACTTAACTTTATTACGAAAATGTAGAAATATTTGATATTCTATAATTCCTTCCTCTTCTTGTTTTATTATTATTATTATTATTATTATTATTATTATATTGCATTATTATTATTATTATTATTACCAACATTATTGCTCTTTTTCTTTTGAAAAAATGTAGGTACGGTATAATAATTTCATTTTTGATTTTTTTTAAACCTTATTTAGTAAAAGGATTTACAAGCACATTTCACACCTCTACAGAGAATGTTGAAACAAAGACTTCTCTGGAAACTGCAATAAACAATTTTTTAGAATATCATTAATGTTTGGAGCATTTTAAAATATGCTCATTGTTTTCTAAGCAACGTATATTTCCAGTACACTAATGCTTGCGTCATTTCTGTTATAGAGGATATTCCTTCAAATAAATCTTTACTGCTCAAAAATACTTTATATTTAAAATCAATTCGGTAGATATTCGAAGTTATTTATCATCACACACACTTTTAATGACCCAGAAATAACGGGTTGTGACTTCCTAATGCCAATTTTGATTTAGGTGATTTTCTGAAACATCAATTTCAGGTGAAATAGCACTTCAGTTGAGAACTTTAATTTCAATACTGACCTCAATTTTCTTTCACCAAATGTCATTCTTTCTTATATTAAAACCTGATGTGTATATTTTGAACTCAATAATCGCAACAGACATATAAATGATAAACAATGCACATATGCAAAGTTTTAATTTTGAAGGTATTTTACCTTTTATTATTATACCAGCAATCCGACCAATCTGTCCATTGGCATTCAGTGCCAAATATATTTGGCATCATATGCCAAAATAGTTATTAGAAAAATAGTGGATTTGGAATATGATCATTTTATGGGTGTGGGCAAATCAAGTTTATTTGAATGGGGCAACTGTTTGGTGATAGTGAAATGCTATGCCTTGACGTCAATAGAAGGGTATCTATCATTAATCTCCCTCACAACAACCACTTAGGAAACTGACACCAGCTCTATCGCCAACGCCACGCACCCACGTCACTTCCGCCAAACGCAGCAGCCTTCACTGGGGCAAACACTCGTCAGCACTGAGCAAACTATTTCGAATACACACATACATTTAAAATATTAATGATTGACTGATTGGTTAATGTTTCCGGCGGGTTGATTAGCAGAGAAACCACGGAAATCTACCCGTCAGAGATGCCGGCCTCTAGAATTCTTCTCATGCCAGTAAATGAACTCGACCTACCTGTTTAGCTAGTGTCCAATATCCTACCATCGTCGGGATTCAAACCCTAGACCCTCCCGGTCAGAGGCACTGCAATAATATCAACTGGTGTCGTGAGACATTTACGCTGGTTTCAATGAGATAGTGTAATTGTGAACTGCAACACTATGTAAGTTGCCGTACGAGCATAATTTCTTACGATTAAAATTATTATTTGCACTGTTTAGCACATTTAAAGTACTTTACTCAATTATTTCTAATTTTTTTGTATGTGATTACCGAAAATATGGACTAATTATCTTTGTAAGCTCTTCTTTAGGTGTGAAAACAAGTGTAAGTAAATAACATTCGCGCAATTTGATCATTCCACTATAACAAAAATTTAAAATTAATATGAAACTTTAATAGTAGCTAAATGTAGGCAAACAGTGTGAAACGGCCAATGTTAAAGTTTTGTTAATTATTTTCCTCTCTTATTCATATTTTGACGTTTTCAATGTTTTCTAGAAAATTAAAGAAAATACGCCGTGTATGTTTCCGTGTTGACGCCGTACAAAGAGTAAAGAAGTAACAATGCTTATCAGACAGAAATCTGGGGCGTGACATAACAAGGTTACACTTTCCTCCAAGAGTTCCTGGAGTGTAATGTAATTACACCTTTAGAAACAGCTTTAAATGAAAAAATACACCCATCTGTTTACGTTTTTGTCATTTTCAGTTCAGAAAATCTATGATTTGACCCCTATTGAATGGAAGTGTAGCGCACCACCGCGTGAATGAGCTCCGATTTCATTTACCCCATTTATTTGTCAGAACCACCGATTTACACCCGACTGAATCTTGACCGCAAAATTCATATATCTCCTGAGAAAAACTTCAAAGCTTCATGCACAATTACAAGTTAATATCTGAAAAATAAAATAAAGAAAATACAAATTTAATTTCAACTCATTCCTCAAGGTGTGAGTAATAAAATGAGAATGAACCAACACTGTTGATTTTACATTGAATTGCGTAACGTGTTTTGTAGTTTCCCTTTACTGAAACATATACTGTATTTTGTCTGCTTCCTGCTTTAATCGCGAGATGAGTCTGGCCACACTTCTGAATGCCTTTCCGATATATTGCGTACACGAACGTTACAACCGTTGAATGGTAGAAAAGATGAGCAAATAGGAGTACATAAGACAGATTCTACATCTCTCCGGAACATGTTCGGCATCTTTTTCATACCCACGCTACGCTAATCAATATTGAAAACCATTAGAAAAGAGTGGACAATTCTGTTTGGAGTAACGGAGACTCGCCGAGTGAACGAATACATATCTGATTCCTTTGCTTCTCCATTGAGGCAGTCCTCGAGATAGGAATGTAACCTTTGGGTGGTCTACAATCTCACACACATGTAGTTTATCAGGGTGGGCACATGAACACACACACACACACACCTCTCACTGATATCTGGATACGCCGAAACGCAATGCTCGCAATTACTCATAATCTGTGTGGAATCACTTCGCTAGTTCCAGGAGACCCGGAGGTGTTCGATGGTATTCACTGCGACGGTATATAGTCACACTCCCGAGTATTGGGAAGTGCCACGACTAAGCCCACAGCCTACGTAGGGGCCACTCGGGAAGTTAGAACCAGGTGAGGCACAGATGTCCGCAGGGAAGAGACAATTTGGGTCACCTTTGTGATAACGGTGGGAGTACCGACGGGAATCTGGGCATACAGGAGGGAGTTTCAAATTCTGCGCAAAGACGTTTCCATTTAGGACTACAACACAAGACAGCGTCACCAATCCCGCTTGCGAGATATAACAAAACGAGTTCACAAATCGCGAGCTCCGTTTCGGTTACTCCAAGAGAAGGCTCCGGTTGGTAACAGGTGTGCCGGCATAATTGACAAATATCAATTGATATACTACAGTACCTCTGACCCGGAGGCCCTAGAGTTCGAGTCTCGACGGTAGCAGGATTTTCAAGTCTAGCTAGATATTTTGGTTGAATTAGGACACTGTCTGGAGGAGAATCGCAGCGGTCGGCTGCTCTGAGAGTATTTTCTGTGGTTTCACTGATCAATACTAGGCAAATGCCAGAGTATTACCCGAAGAAACGGGCCACTTACCGCGCGAGATCATTTCTTCCTCTACCTTGTGCTATCTTCACCCCTCATTTACACACTCCTTCACATAGAGTATTGGCACTATACCTCCACACATGGGGGAGATCTGTAGGGAGACTACAACTTGTTCTGACTGAAGCGGTATCCATCTGGTGAGAGAGGCCTTGTTGGGGAAAATTCCACAAGACAACGTGTACGCCGGCGCCGGATATCTGCATCCAGCGGTGGAAGATTATCACCACATTCAGCAATAAAACATGCAGTACAGTTACGGGACCTGATCCGGTGACGCGCCCGAAAAAAAGTCATTCAATGAAGCAAGCAACGCGTGTAGGACACATCGTAAATACTTCGACTCCCTCATCGCCGCCTCGGTTCGGTCGCACTGCGCGCTGCTACAAACAGGAAGAGTATACAAATCGCGTGCGCGGATTAATTCCTCCGAGAGAAGACTCCGGTTGGCAACGCGTGTAGTGCATATCGTGAATACTTCGCCTCCCTCATCCCCGGCTCGGTTCGTGTGCACTGCCCGTGGTTTGCGCTGCGCCAGGACGCAAGCAACACTCAGTCGCATCCACAAACTGGATGTTTTCACAAATTGCGAGTACGGATTCAGTTACTCCGAAAGAAGGCTCCGCTTTTGAAAGAGTATAGTGTACATCGCGGTCCCCGCTTTGGTGCGGGCTCTCTGCGCGCTGCTTGCGGTGTGCCAGAACATGTGCACCGCTGGCCGCAGCCACAACAGACCGGAACAGTTCACAAATCGCGAGCTCGGATTCAGTTTCTCCGAACGTTGGCAACGTGTACAGTGCACATCGTGAATGCTTCGCATCCCTCATCCCCACCTCGGTTCACGCGCACTGCGCTGGACTTGCGCTGTTTCAGGATAGCACAAGCCACAAACAGGAAGAGTTCGCAAATCGCGAGCTCCGATTCAGTTACTTCAAGAGAAGGCTCCGGTTTTGAAAGCTTATGGTGTACATCGCGGTCCTGGTCTCCGCCTCGGTTCCTCGAGTCTCCGCCTCGGTTCGGGTGTACTGCGCGCTGCTTGCGCTGCGCCAGAACCCATGCACCGGCCGGCCGCAGCCACAAACCGGAAGAGTTTACATATCGCGAGCACAGTTACTCCGAGAGAAGGTTTTGAAAGCTTATAGTGCACATCTCGATCCCCACCTCGGTTCGTGCGCACTGCCCGCTGCGTGCGCAGCGCCAGGACACAGGCCCCGCTCGGCCGCAGCCACCTGACGCGGCGCCGCCTACCAATCTCCCGTATTAATAGTGTGTACACAGGCATCGATTCCGGGGCGCCTCGCAGCCGCTTGGGGGGCGGCGCGGGGCGGCGCGGGGCGGCGCGGGGCGGCGCGGGGCGGCGCGGGGCAGGGGCGATGTGCCAGCACCAGAGCCACGCCCATGGCCCACCTCCCCGGCCGCCGGCCTGCGAATCGTAAACCTGCCTTCCCATAAACTCCGCACGTAAAACTCAGCACCGCCGCACCGCCCGGATGGAAGGCTTCCCAGGTAGTGGGCGCGTTGTCGCGGTCTCCAGAGCTGTTTTTCACGTACATGACTTCCGAAGAAGAATGGAAGTAAAGGGTAACAACAATAGCAGGATTTTGTTTTGCAGTAATACTTTTGCGTATAAAGATGGACCATTTTGTTTACGAATTCAAATCCAGACTTATTGCAGAACCACTTCAGAAGTTTAATAAGTGAATATCGAAGAAGTACAGAAATAAATGGTAATACCTGTGGTTAGATTTTGTTTTACAGATTTTTTTTGGAAATGGTATATCTCTTTGTCTTAGATGAATTGTCTTGCTTCGTAAATCAAATCCGACTTCATTAAAATTAGCCAAAACAGAAAGGCTCATTTAAGTGATTAACTCATTAATTATCTGTTTCATTTTTAGGATTAAAGTTATATTTAAAAAAGGTATAATTATGACCAAAGAGCATTTCTAGAAAAATATAATAGAGATAGTTTCGTAATAATTTGTGATTATTGCATTATCCCCAATAAACTGCACGTAATTTCATCTCATTCTTTAATATCTGAAGCATCAGAGAATGGCATTATCCTTACGTTTTACTCTCGTGGTACATTTCCTGAACTCAATTCTTAGTTATTCTGAAAAATAACTTTTGTAAATACACAATGGGGAAATTATTTATGAACCACACAAAATACAATTTTTAGTGCATTGAAAACTTTTAACTAATTCACTTTCTCTCTTCGAATAATACAAATACTATTGCTATTACTTCATCGGGCAATGTGTACTTTGTTGCTTAATCGAGTACCTGTAGAGAGCATGCATTCGTGGATTAAGTGCCGTGGGCAGTGAAAATTCGATTCGATGTGAACATGCCCTAGATTTCCGATGTTATAACAAGCTCGATGTTTTTGCAGTCGCTCCAAAAAATAGCCAGCCTGACGTAATTATTAAGGCCTATTTGTTCCCTTTAGCTCATTAAAAGCAGATTCAGAGTTTACTTTGCGAATGATACGAATGCTCTTGGAAAAAATTAACAATCAGTATTACTATAACAAATGTTTTAGACTATTGTAGACTGCTGTAGACGAATGAACACACTACGTAAATCATATAAGTAGAAAGAATGTAACTATGTTTTAAGGCCAAGTGCTTTAATTTTATGCAGATTGGATTTTAATGATGAAGAGGTATAGATAAATCATGGTACAATAAATTAATACTAATAAAAATGCAGTGTAATTCAGTTGTGCATATTCAGTTGTGCAATAACCAATTGCATGCACGATTAAAAGTATACGTTGAACGATTTTCTAAAGTTAAAGTAATAAAATATTTATACCCTTATGAACTAATCGAACAGTCAATTAAGCTCATTAGGAGATGTATTCAGAATTCCTTTAAAGTATTTCAAGTAAATTTTCTCAAAACTTGCTCCAATAAATGTAAGTATAATAATAATAATAATAATAATAATGATAATAATACAATTTTATTTATTCAGATCATTACCTCTGTATGATTCTCTCCTCGTTATCAACAGATAAATCGAGATTTTTTTCAGATAATTTCAAATAATATTAATTTTCATTTAGGAAATTAAAAATATTGAAAACTTTAAAGTGAGTGTAGTAATGTACTGATCCTGAACAAATCCGAAAACACTTAATACAAATACTTGATAATGTATCAGCTTCATTGCTGTATTATTCTTTTGCATTTTTTTCCAAACAAGCAATTGAGCAATTCAATAATTCCCCGCATGATAATATTCCATCTCATTGATTATATTTTAAAAACGATAAAATATCAATTCATCTTTTCATTAGGGATATTTTTATGCTTGTAAGTAATATGTTTACTGTTCTTTTAGTCTTCTTTCACCTCATCTTTTCATAACAGTACGTAGGTCTCATTGTCTAACATCACATGCAGCTCATTTGCCACGGCAAGAGATTCACGCAATAAATCTTCGTATCATTGGTCCAATGAGCCTGCACCTATTCAAAGTGTTACGGAGCCGTCGAGCCCCGAGGTCACCCAGCCACAGCGGAGCGCTCAGCAACTCCGCCCCCACTTCCTCCTTACACGCATTAGTTGGCGTTAGTTTTCGTCATAGGTGCTCTACACCACGGTCGCTATGACAGTAATGTTCCAAGACTCGCGTAATGCATCCTGTCTCGGCTAATGACACGTCACTCTAAGGTGCATTATGGAACTAACACATCACTAAACACGTATGACGTAGTTCATCAGTGGTGTAGTGTGGCTAAATCATATGCGTTCACATCATGTCACCGTCACGGCAAAGGAAGACATTTTTTTTCGTGATCCCTAAATATAGTGATATTTATGTACAAAACATAGGGAGACGGCCCCTCGTATTTTCACAATTACATTTGCATCATTTTGAAAAATGCAGCAAACATTTCAAAATATTTGTTTACTCGAATAATAATTACAAACAAGAAGCAATATACCAAAACAAAATAATACTGAACATGCTCTATGATTATGACTATGGAATATACACGACTTTTCCGTTCTTCGAAATTATCAGTTTTGGAAGCGACATGCGTGACTGCGTGCCGAAAGAACGAGACAAGTGACGCTAGCCATCTAGAAAACTTTCTTAGATTCACGACTCGAAAGCTATTAGTTTGGCTCAAGTGAAAATATTTTGCATAGGGCTCCTCGTGACCTGAGAAATAAAGTGGTGGTTTCGGTGCTGTAACGGTGTAAGCGTAACAGGCGGTAAGCACGTTCGCGTGTTCAAATCCCAGCAAAGCTGTGCATTTTTAAAGGCGACCAAACCCTTCGTACGCCTGCTTTCAAAGTTGAAGTAATGCCGGTTATCGCATGTTGTAGATTTACAAAATGTAGAAGATCCTTAAACCTAAAAGAAACTCTGTGCAAAATTAAAATCCCCAGTTTTATCGCCCGAGTGATACCTCTTTTCTCTGCTAGGTCGTGAGAGGTTCGTAGTGGAATTTGCGGGGTCAAACGGAATAGTAGGCCTGATGGCCCGAGTCGACGAGCCACGGAAAAGTAAGCATTAACTAAATTATTTTCAAATATATTTCAATGTGGGAAATACTAAAATCCCAGAGACTTGATATTTCGCTAAACTATCAAATTAATTTTCTAAGGGTAAAATATACACAACTGTACTTTCTCTAAATACTGTTCTGTAACAATATCCACTTAGGCAACCATAGGAAAGAAAAGTCACTCTTAAAGACATCGGCCTATTATGAACAATCCAAACACATTTTAGATAAGGATGGCGTACGAATTCACATTTCAAGAACTAATATTTCATTTTTATATGATTCAGTTTTTAAAAGAAGATGGTATTACTAAAAGAATTGACTTATACACATCTGATTACACAAATCATTCTCTAGGTTGATGTTTGCTGGTTATAGCCTGAATTAACAAACTTCAAACGCGTTTAATTGTATGTTTATAGACCTAATGATATTAATAACTATATTCAACACAATATTAACAGTTAAAGAAATAAAATTCAATATGAAAATGAAAAGTGAATATTTGAAATAACTATTATAACTAAAAACGAGAGCCGAAAATCTAATATATAAAAACAATGTTTGCGTGTTTGTTTGTTGGTTCGTAGTTTGTACTTAATGCGCTGCAGTACCGTTCATCTAATTGCGATAAAACGTAGTAAATTTATTTCTTGCATTTGTGGGAAGAATATAGTCATATAGCTAAGGGAATGTACATATGCCTACACACATAGTCGCGCATCGATGATAATTTTATGCTCACTCAAGCGCCCGTGAACAGGGTGTTCTACGCAACCCGTCTCACCCTAAAGTATCATTATTAAGACTTCATTGCGTATTCTGCCCCCTACGACTGTGAAATTTCTCCGGGAGAGACAGATGCAGAGAATGAGAGAGAGAGAGAGAGAGAGAGAGAGAGAGAGTGTCAGAGTCGCAGAGAGAGAAACAGAGACGAGAGTGACAGAGAAAGAGACAAAGAGAGCGACTAAGGTAGGGAGGGTCGGAAAAAGTAAAAGAGAGATAGAGAGAGAAAGGGAGAGAGAAGAAAAAAGAGAGAGATGGAGGGCAGAACAACGGCTACCGGGTTCCGCTAGTATTTATTAAGACACCATAAGATAAGAAAAAAGTATAGCATTATCGATAGACCTTTGAAGAATAAAACGATTTACTATACAAAAATTACAATTCCTTTTTTTGCAGTCACCTTCATGGCGAAATCAAGAAAAAATATTTTTCTATTGTGTGTTACCTTGGATATCATATATCACACTTCCTGAATAGTGTGTATTTTGCTCTCAATGTTCAATGTTTAGAGCTATCACTACATATCAGCTACTTTCACTACATATTAGCTACATACAGCTACTATCATTTCATGGGAAGTTACAATTTGCATACTGAAGCAAAGTGGAACGGTGTGAAACAGCCTAAAGTCACAGCAATCCTGAAAGCCTCATAAGACACTCGGACCCAAAGCCACTTTAGTTATCAAACGATTGTCTTTATTCCGTGAAAACTCTTAATACCGTTCACACTGTTTTTAATCCAGACTCGACTCTCTTAACTCAAACCTGAGAACTAGGGCATGACAAACTCCAAATTTAATTTTTTATAACTCCTAATTATCCCTCACAAATGAACATTGATTCAATTTTGAAGTTATTAATAAAATTGTTGAGCTGAAACGAAAAACTGAATGGAATTGAATGAACAGCAAGCAGCACTCCATTTCGATTCAATTTCTTGCTTGATAAACGTTTCGCAACCGCCGAAATCACGAAGATTTGTGGTTCTCGCCTCTGAGAAAACGCCCGTTTTGTCATTACCTCCTTAATTAATAGACCAGAGCTATGATAGGACGTAGAGCATCAAAACAAGAGGGCACATATGAATTTTATATTGATTCATTTTATATGGATTTTATAATGACGGCACATATGATTTTTGTACATTTTAAATTGACAATTTCCCAAAATAATGTATGAAGGAAGACACCTTATTCACCACACGAGCGGCAAAAGGAAACCAAACTGATCCATAACTTCTTGGCTGTCCGAGTGACGCCGAATCGTTGGCTGAGAGGTCAACAATGGCCTCAGCCAACGACGCGGCGTCACCCGGACAGCCGAGAAGTCATGAACTCGAGCCGCGGAAGCTTACGTGTACAAACTGGTCCATAAAACATAAAATGAATTTTTGAATATCCTTCATTCAATGGGATTTAGAGTGAGAAAATTCGTTTGAATCAGAATTCCCGATTCAGCCGTTTTGTAGCCACCAGTATATTATAGAGTAAAAATATATTTAAGAAACTAAATGCATTAAATTGAATTAAAGACTACTATTTTTATATTGCAAGTAGTTTAGTAGGCAACTAAACAACCCCGGTTTTAAGCATGTGAGATTTACTCTTTTATGAAATCATATATTTGAAATTTAGGTGACAGAAATATCAATAGCTTTTAGTGATAAAATTGAATTGTTTATACTTGCAGTACATCATTTTTTCCGCTGTCTTCACTTTTGGGAAGAAAATAAGTGTATTAAAGAATTTCCGGTGGCAATTCCACCACCCAGAGCCGTTCTTGAACCCGCGATTGGATCTCGAAAGCCGATAGGCGCGGTGACCGGAAGAGTGTGACCATCGGGAAGGGAGCAGGTGAAGTGTAGCGCAAGCGTGGAACGCGGTGGGTGAAGGGTGGTGGGCGGAAGGCTGTGACCAGTAGACGGTGGGCGGTGGGCGGTGAGCGGTGAGCGGTGAGCGGTGAGCGGTGAGCGGTGAGCGGTGAGCGGTGAGCGGTGAGCGGTAGAGAGAGATGCTGTGGACGGTTGCTGTGGCGGTTTGCGGTTGGGCAGCTTGTCGTGAGGTTGCGGCCGGTGCGGGGCTGCGCTCACGGGGTGCGTCGCGAGCGCTGAGTGGGCGTGGGAG
>BOPP01000116.1:1880115-1960120 GCA_017312745.1 Gryllus bimaculatus
AGCGCGGGACGACGGTGGGCGAAGGGTGGCCGTCGCGGGAGCGGGGGCGGCGATGGACGGTGGGCGAAGGGCGGTGGGCGAAGGGCGAAGGGCGAAGGGTGAAGGGCGGTGGGCGTGGGAAGCCGCGGAGACGGGAGGCGGGCGATCAATCGGGGAGGGCGAGTGCCAGTGCGAGTGCGGTTGGCGAAGGTCGCGGGCGAGCAACAGGTACCGCTACAGGTACTGGAACAACGCGTCGCCAGTTGACCGTGCAGCGTCGCGGCGCGGCGCGTTGGAGGCCTAGTAGAAGGACAAGGTCACTGAGTCTTCGGTGGGGGAGCAACGTCTGATGCCAAAAATGTTCAGCGAGTGCGCTCAGTTAGGATCGTAATGCGATCTAAAGTGAAATACGAACTAGTTTCAATGGATAGGCTACCGGTCATTTCTGTGTACTTTGATGCGATTCAATACAAAATACTTTTGTTAGAAAATTACGAAAACATAAATGATTTATTTTCAACCAACCGATACACCGAGAACTTATTTTGTATATATTTTGTTTCTAAAATCGGACTTATTTTTACCAGGTTTTACATTGACGAACAACTTTTTATATTCTAGTTTTGTGTAATGTTTATGAAATAATTATTTTATTGCTTGTATATAGCAATATGAAATAAATTATGGTAAGAAATCTAAGTGGAGTCTCATATTTGGCATATCACTTTTATGGGAGAAAAACCTTTTTAACAAAGAATACTCATTGTTTCTAACTGGAACGTAGCAAGTTAAAGAACGTATGGCACTTACTACGTAAACGGACTAGGATACATAGATCCGTTCGATGCAAAATGTTTAATTTTATTTTCAACTGACAAGTTCAATGACGTATTTCGTTGCAGTCATAAGCTTCCGCGGACAGAAACTTGCCTTTGCCCTTGACTGTCAGAGTGTCGCAGCGTCCAATGCTGTGGTGCCGACGTTGTGACCATCTTGTCGTGGTCTTCCTCAGAGCTGGTCTGCTGACCAGGGGCCATACCAGTTCTGAGGAAGACCACGACATGGTAAGTCGAATCGTTGGCACCACCGGGGCAAGCAAGAGCACTCGATGTATTTCATTGAAATGCATTTTTTTTGAATAGTTAAAACGGAAATTAATATCGCTTAATTTTGGCCAATGACTCACATGATTTCTCCATAAGACAGTCGTAAGTCGTAAGATTCGAAAGTCGTAGATCGTAAGATTTCTGGTGGCGCGTTGCCATTCGAAGAAATTCCATAACCGTCAATTTTAAACCACGCAACTCTGACTTTAACTCTCTAATAAGCTGGTAACCTTGCCTACGATTGATGAGCACGATTTATATCATTTCTTACTGAGCAGGTAAAACTGCAGGATCTGATCTACGTAGTTGTCAACTCTTTGTCTCACGACCGCTTGACATCTAGTCATTTTTCTCTCAACTTTTGCACGAATATGAAAACTAACCATTTTAATCTCATCCACCTGATTTTGGCCTTAGATTTCATTTTATGTTCAACAATCCCTTCACTTTGGTCATTCTACTAGAGGATTAATTTGTAGTCACAATAGATGAAGCAGAATTTGCATTGCCTCTCCGGATTAAAATTGGCACCAAAAATATTAAATCAGAAAGCTGTGCCCAAAGAGTCCTACCTATTATTTAAAAAAACTCTCAAAATAATCTTACACATCAAGATAGAAATCACATCGCAAAAAAATAATTAAACATACTATAGACTGGTTGCGCTCGTAAAATAAAAGAATTAAATAAAATATTCCTATGGTCAAACATATAGCAATAGAAAAACAATCAATATTCGAACAATTTAAAATTCGAAGCATTTTTTAAATAATTTCCAACAATATTTATGAACTTCATACAAATTTGTGTGACAATACTTGTTGCTTCCTACAAAGCAGTTTTCTTCTAGACTGAAACGTTATATTTTTTCTGCAAAGAATGCGTAAATGTCAGATGACATCCATAAAATCACTTTAAACTTTTAGTTAATACCATCAGCGCACAATGATATATCAACAAATTATAATTGTGGAGGATAACAGTTTCTTTCTTAGTGAATCCATTTGTTTCACGGCAAAATACTTTTTTTTATTCGTGATACCGAAGATCTTGCGGCTATGCATACTTTTTGCTCCTAAAAAACACACGTTTTCTTAACGTTTTCGTTCACCAACTTCACTAAAAACGGGGATTTTTATAATTTTCATTTTCTTACGCACCAACGATTTAAATATACACAAGAATTTTGTTTGGTATGCTGTAAATCTGTTCAGAGTGAGTAGAGTTACACATATTCCTTTCAAGATGTATCCCACAAATCCATTTGACAGTTACAACTTGCCTGTCACATTACATTTACAGCTCGATTTCTCTTGATACTAAAATAATTTCAAAAAAGAACCGTAAATTAATGTGAAAGGATGCTTATACTTTATCCTCGACACGACCATGAAGGAGAAAAAGATGTTTACTTTTATTCAATCGTAGAAAATAAGTTAAAAGCTGGCTTGTGCGGATGCTAGTTGTTGGCAATCATGTTTGGGACTGAAGCCAACTGCAAATATGACTTCACGTGTCTTACTCGATTCCTTTGTAATGGTAAACAAATTCACAAAATTCAAACCAGAATTTAAATAATACATATTTAGAATTGCAGCATTTACTACACCTTCAATTATCTTTAGATCAGATAATTAATTAAATATTTCGTTTCAATTAACCAAAGATATAGGGAATGTGTTGTGGCAAATCTCGTCTTGCAAATAGCACCTGTAGTATTTACGAATAGAATAATTTCATATATAAAACATTAAAATTGATGTGTATATCAACGACATTCCGCAATATTCAAATATCAATTCAAAAACAATTATATTAGTACGGATAAAAAATTAGAAAGACATGTCATAGGATAACAAACTATACAACGGACTGATAGAAACTATTAATTGCAAGAAAAATATTTTGCAGTCCAGAACTTTATATTAATACTGGGGGACTTGTCCCGTTTATATGAATTAAATATACAGGCAATCATTAATTAACAAACCAAGGGATTAACACAACAAAGTTGCCCAAGGCAGATAGAGCACACACCCACTTACTTTTTTCTTGAGCGCGCGCTATTAAAAAGTGAAACCGCTCATTAAAAATAATTGAATAATGAATAAATGCTTCTACTGTTATGCTTCTCTTGTGAAAACCAGAACTTCTATTGAAAAGGTACTTTCATGTTTAAAGAGTCCTCATAAGAACGCTTAAACTATGAAGACTGTGCCAACCCGGAATTTTAAAGTAATTAATTTCGAATTCGAATTTATTCACCAAAAGTTGTAATTATACGTATTATCAGAAAAATAATGAAAAAGAAATATATTTTGTATTCGATCTGAAATGTACGTTCGTGTTTAAAATATTCACACCATATAATCTGCTCTGATCCATTTATCTTAATTTTCCTGTATCCATCATAATTATATTTCTCTTGTTCTGCATTATTCACATTAGGCTTTAGAAATCAAACGGCCATTAAACCCAATAAAATAAAAAGATATATTTTTATAATTTGAAATATATTATCGGCAATAGTATGAAATATATTATCGGCAATAAGAAGAAAATATGTATTCCAGACAATGAATTTTGAAAGTGGTTCGCTAATCCCTCATCGGGTGTTTATATAGAAACATGTATTAATGATGTATAATTTAATGGCAATATAAATTAATTGAGCTCACTAATCTTATAAATCTATTAATTAAAATAATTTTAATAATTTCATTAATAATAATAATATAATATAGTAGCTCTCTTGCCAAAAAATACAAAAAGGATATTCGCATTGAATCAACGTTTTTAGCAACGGTCATTTCATTAAAAATGCAGAAATACTATAATTCATAGGATCTGTTATTTGAAATTATAAACAGTTGACAGAGAAAATGTGAGACCCAAAGAATTGTATTCCTTTTAGACATCTTTCGCCACAAAATATTGTCAAAATTCTTCATAATCTCTAACATTCCTCCTAAAAAAATACAGGGGGACACAGTTTTCAAATCATAACAACCATTAAAATAGCCATTCTCTTACCGTCTCCGGCCGACGGGAAAACGAGGTAAATCCAAAACAAAACAAAAGCGAGCGCTCCGTGTGCTCGGCGGGCGGCGGTGGCAGCGTCGGCGGCTGCGCTGGCGGTGGCGGTGGCGGTGGCGGTGGCGATGTCGGCAGCGGCGCTATCTCCCACACCAGATCGCGCGGGACGCGGTCGGCCCCGCACTGAAGGCGCGGCCCGTCACGGCCCGCTCGCCCCGCGCCGCCGCCAGAGGCGCCACCGGGCGGATCGGCGTCAGCCAATGAACGCACGCGACACCCACCGACGCCTGCGGCGCCGCACTGTGGACGGCATTGCGAGGAACGAGGCCAATTACTACGAAAAAAGCGGTTGATATTCGTTGAGCCGTCGATTTCAAATACGAGATCGGATTAAACATTTTTATATTAAAATAAACAGGTAGTGGTATAATGGCGACTTTGATTTCTAACACGAAAAACAAACAAACAAACAACAGCGACTAATTGTCTTGGTTCGTCCCTGGTTCACTTCCACACGGGCGGGAGGAAGACCTCGAAAAGATGGTCGAAAGGTCGCCTAGACAGATTTCGAAGACAGTTAAAAGTATTTGCAAGACTGCCCACAGAAGCCTTCGACATCACTTACCAACAACATACAATCACTAAAATATCTAGTGTTGACTGTTTATGCTCTTGTACTCCATAATGTAATCAGTATTCAGATGCTAAACTGAATAAACACAATGAATATTTTTTTAATAAAACTAAAAAAAGTATGCTTTCCATCAAATTGTTTTCAAACGCCTCTATCATTTGGAGATCCAATTTGTGGTTCTTTGACCATATATTTCTTCACTGTTTTTAGCATTTAATTTTGACGGCCAAATGGAAACAAATCATATAATATACAAACTAGGTTTCTTCGATGAGTAATGGAATTATAAATCAACGAACCATAACAAAAATATCCATCTTATCAATACAAGTATTTGAAAGTCTTGGCTATCCGAGAGACGCCGCGACATTGGCTGAGAGGCTGACGTTACGCCTGACATGTCGTAGGCTTCCCCAGAACCGTCACTGCTCTGAGGAAGCCTGCGACATGTCAGGCGAAACGTCAATCTCCCAGCCAACGATGCGACGTCTCCCGGATGGCCAAGAATTTATGGATTCGAGCCGCAAAAGTATTATTTCTTTAGACTTTTCTCGTTATATTCATGTACCAAATTCCGATTTGAGTCGACTGAATTGGGTATGCGGGCCCACAGCGCGCCGCCTCTCGGCATCTCGGGCGTCGCGAGGCGTCGCCGCTGCCCCCCTCCGCGACTCGACTCGACCCACGGCGGCCCCGCCCCCTCGGGAGGAAGCGAACGACGACGGCGGCGGCGGCGGCGGCGGCGGCGGCGACGCTATTACGAGCGATTTGCCGCGATGCGTGCTCTCCTAGGACAGCAGTCGAACGCGCGCGCGGGCACAGATTTTCTATCGGGCGAAGGCGTCGGCGAGGGGGGGGGCGGAACTGAGGAATGAATCGTGGGCGAATGGGCATGGATGTGAAGTAGACAGATTGATGGACTGATGACTTCTTGAAAGGGTGGTAGTCATAACCTATCTGTTGCGTGACTGTATGTTTGGAATGGCACAACTGCCTCTGACGAGCGCAAGGCCTACTAGTCGCGACCCGGCCTTGCGGCCAAGGGTTTAGGGGTACGTGTGGTTACCACATAGACATCCCTACGCCGTGAGAAGAGTTTTTTCTCATTGTCACAGAGCTACTGGGTCATTGCAAGGAAAGCGCACGTTATAAACTGCTCCGACTGGGAGTCGAACACTGGGTTGCGTCATAGGAAGCGAGCACGCTGACCTGTGGAGGTGATCTATAAAATACCCCACATAAAACCTTGAACTCTTAAGACGTTTAGCTGATCATTTGAGGGATCAAATAAGCGCAACTCTTTTAAATCTAACACCCAGTCCAGATAGTTTCAATCCAAGCTATTTAGATGCGTCGAATTTCCGACAAGATTTCTAGTGGCCTTCGAGAATTCTATTACGAGCTATTTGCCGCGATGCGGGCTCTCCTAGGACAGCAGTGGAATGCGCAAGCGAGCCAAAGCTTTTCTATCGGGCGAAGACGACGGCGAGGGAGGGGGGGGGCGGAACTGAGGAATGAATCGTGGGCGAATGGTCGTAGATGTGAAGCAGACAGTTGCATGGACTGATGACTTCTTGAAAGGGTGGTAGTCATATCCGATCTGTATGTCTGAACTGCAACAACTGCCTCTGACGAGCGCAAGGCCTACCAACCGCGTCTCGGCCTTGCGGCCAAGGATAAAGGGGTACATGTTGTTTACACATAGACTTCCCTACACCGTATTATGGTCTTGTCAACCTGAGATGTGATTTTTCTCATCGTCAAGGAGCTACTGGGCCATTGCAGAATAGTGCACGTTATAAACTGCCCCGACCGGGCATCGAACCCTGGGTCACGTCGTAGAAAGCGCGCACGCTGACCTGTGGAGGTGATCTGTAACCCCACATAAAATCTTGAACTCTTTGGACGTTTAGCTGATCATTTGAGCAATCAAATAAGCGCAACTCTTTTATATCTAAAATACAGTCAAGATTTCTTCAATCCTGACTATTTAGATGACTCGAATTTCCGACAAGATTGCTAGTAGCCTTCGAGAATTCTATTACGAGCGATTTGCCGCGAAGCGAGGTCTCAAACGTTGCGTGCCGCGCCCTTGCAATGTAATGCGCGTGCGGGCAGAGCTTTTCTATCGGACGAAGGGGACGGCGGGGGCAGCGGAACTCAGAAATGAATCGTGTGTGAATGGTCATAGATGTGTAGTTGACAGGTTGAAATTATGACTTCTTGGGAAGAGGTAGTCGCAACCGGTGTGTTGAATACCTCACACACGATTTTAAGCTCTTAATACGTTTAACTGATAATTTAAGCGATCAAATAATCATACTCATTTTAATCGAAAATCGAGTCAAGACAGAAGCGGGATTTCAACCCTAATGGGTCGAATTTTTTATCAGAATTCTAGTGGACGAGGAGGATTCTCTCACGAGCGATGCGGGGTTTCCTAGTGTGACGTAGTGAAATAAAAAATAAATTTCAATAACAAAATAAAAATAATATATTCAAAGATTATGTACAAGTTACAATGAATTGCTAATATTAAAACACTCCGGCAACCTTTTCCTTTCAGAACACTGCTTTACCGCAGAAAATACAAGCCACGCGTGATGCGCGCTATCGGACCTCGGTCCCGTGACAATTACCGTCACATGGCCTGACTCCAAAATTTAACCCGGTCGTGGCGACCGTGTGCCTACAGCACGTGAGATTGTCTGGCCCTTACTCTCCGGACATCTCGCCCACACTCCTACACCCCTTGTACGCACGTACAAGCTTCCCGATGCAAACTGAATGAGAACGCGGGCGCAGATGGCGCCGCGTTAAATAGTTGAGGCTGACACCCCCACCACTGTTCCATAGATAGACTCGCAGGCCAGCCTTGGTTTACGCCCCCACACAGAATTCTCAGGTTGGCTGCCTGCTTCCGTAAACGAGGCTCGCCGGCAGCATCCTCGGAGTTTACAGCCTCCGGTATTTTTGGCTCTGCGGCACTACCTGAGTCAACCGCCCGAGCGCAAACCCCCGGATGTTCAGGATCAACCCCTTCCTCCCCCGCAGCGTACTTTCACCAACCTAACGGTTCTGGCCCTCGTGTTAACGACGCCACACTAGAATAGCGCGTGCGGCTCGCTCGCAATGGAATCCGCGAGCGGGCGAGGGGGACGGCGTGGGAAGCAGAGCTGAGGAATAGACCGTGGGCGGAAGAACGGCCATGGGTTTCAAGCAGACAGATTGATGGACTGATGAGTTCTGCGAAGGGAGGTAAACGTGACCGATCTGTTCAATACCCCACACAATCTTGAGCGCTTGAGACGTTTAACACTTTGAAGCCCAAGCCCGACCAATACTTAACACTAGAACCGCCGTAACCATGCATATATCTAGAACCGTCTAAGCGGTAGTTTGGCCGCTGCATATAATTCATCTTTTACATAATACATTATGTTTATAACCAGAATAACTTTGTATGGTAAAGGGGTAGTTCAGAGAGAGTTAATATAATCAATCAATTAAATGAAATTTTCAGAAACAAATATATTGATAATTCACGCAAAGAGCATTTTACTTCTACCTTTTATCGCTAATGTAATATAATGATTAGCATACCCTCATGTAATCATTAAAACATACATTTTATTTGTACGAAGAGCAAATTACTATCTTTATTGCTCTGCAAAATACACAATATACTTTTCTGCATTTACTGCAGTGTTTTTCGACATTTCTTTGTTTGGCCTCACAATTTACTTTCCTGTATACGTACGTATATACTGCGTATTATACATAGTATAGGGAAAGTTACGTATGGCTGCGTAAAATCTATTTCGAAATTTCAACGGAAATACACGTTTTAGAATACCGATTCCGAAAAAGTGGTTTATTTTCGAAACGTCTGTCCTTTCTAGTGTTAATGCTGGATAGTACCAGTGTAGCTCGGGCACATTTTCCCCATCTTTCCGCGCGTGGGCGATGATATGTCTATTCTGTGCATTGAGAAGACGTCTTCTTTGATGGAGTTGAATTGTACTTATCATCTGTTGGTCAATATGAGAACTATTTGCAAATGTGAGCTGATTATATCACTTGATTTTTGATGTAGTTTGCAGTGGTAGATGGTGTTTTGAACTGTAGTGTGTGTGTTGTTTCGATTACAGAATGTTGTACGCCACAAAATTATGACTTCGAAAATCATTCGAAAATAAGTTTCGAAAAAGTTTGGAAAAAACGTTGAATGAAATATGTGAAAAATTTGATTCTAAAAAACACATGTGTTTCTTGTGCATATTTTTTATGCTATGTGTTTGTAATATATTCAAGTATGTCAATCAAATATAAACATTAGCACTTTTACTTATTTTTCATTTGTTTTCAATTAACAATTCAAACTTTCTGAAAATAGTAAGGGATTATTCAATTGTTTCATCAAAATAATTACTAATGTTACTCAAAACACCTTTAAATACTCTGGATTCTGAGATCCAACCGGTCGCAAAGCGCACTTTTAAATCTAAAAATCGAGTCCAGACAGTGGCGGAATTTCAACCCTAGTTATTTAGATGGGTCGACTGGATCGACGAGGAATTCTAATGGGCGACTACCATGCCAATGCAGTATCATATAATCGGGTCACGAACCGCACGCAACCTTCCCTTTTCCAAACCTGTCCCTCTCTTTCTTTGCTCACATAGCCTTACACTCAGTGCCTTTCACTGCTACATGTATCAGAAAACCAATCAAAACATTAGAGCTTTCCCCAGCTGATAAAGCAGTGCCCCGTTGGGGGAGGTACTTGGAGACAAACAAACAACCCGACGTGTAGGTCGGAATCAGGTATTATTTTCCAGCCAAGAACCACCAGCGCCTCCCGCTTATCACAGTCAAGTCGAAGGAAGTTGACGCTACATACTCATTAAAACATTCCGATTCTCTTCGTAAACTGCTCGCAAGCGACCCTTACCAGCCACAGCCAGTTGCACACAATTGTCGAAGCTATTAGCACCATTGCCCTACCCAGGAGTATCTACGTTTCTCGCACCACCTTTGGATGGTGTACCTTTGCAATTAAAAGAAATTTTTAAAAGATAGACTAGAGGAGAAGTCTTGAAGTATTTACTTGCACGTAAAACACTTTTTTCGTTGAAGCTATTAAATAATTCCGGAAACATTCGTCATCATTCGGCCTTGATCCTTTAAGGAACCCTAAGAAAGCAAAACAATGTATATTGGAAATTAATAGTCTCTTGTATATGGATACTACAAAAAACACTTTCATTGCTTAACAATACGCAATCATTCTTTAGGATAACCATTCTTTATTGTCTCCTTCTGTCCGACAAAAATTGATACAGAAATTATCCACACGTAGGTCAAAACTCTATATCTACCTATAAAACTCCTTACGTACTATTGTTGTATTTGATCACATTACAAGTACGACATTAAGGATTTCCAGGACTTCCATTCAATTAAAAATACTCATTCCACAGAGTTTTGGAGCAGCAAATACCGAAGCGAGTGGCCGATGGGCTAACAACTACTCCGCTGAAAGCGGCATCAATACAGTAGACGCATTGTTGAATGCAGATAAAATATTCTGCCTTGGTAATGCTGTAATCGCATGCAGTCAGCCAGCGCTCAAAGGCGCTCAGAGATGGGAGTGCGTGACGCTGCTTTTAACACCCCGCTTCCCTCGTACACGAGCTTTCCTTTGGAAGGCGAACACAAAGCGCGGAAGAAAATATTTATTTAAGAGATTTTTGCAGACGGGTGGAACCGCTATGATGCTGATGATGTCATTTTCTGTGTGTTCAGAAGCTACGTCTTTCACGAGCCGGAAGTTAGGTAGGACTGGTAGTTTGTAGTACGTTAATTAGGCATTAAGATTATTCAATTTATAACTACACGTTTATTTGTCTTTGTAAGAAAATATATAGAATCATGATTCAAGAAAACGGTATAACGAAAATTAGTTGCTGTGTTGGTGAGGCGAATTACAAACGTGTCCTTCATAATTTACAGGTGACTTTTTTATTTACCGCATGCTATGCATTTTCGAGGAGAAAGATCAAAGCCAGAAATCTCAGAGTCCTTGCCGCTGCTCGGGTTCAACTGGACCAAAATATCCTCGGTCGGACCACAATATGCATTGAGGTCGGTCTGGAATCGAACCCCACGCTCAGCTGCAAAAATTCAGCAGCTTGACGGCTACAGAACGAGTCTTCTTGAAAAATCGCTTCACTTGATTTCTTTTATTTGATTTAGTTGTACGTATTGTTGTTAGTACGACTTTGACATTTTGGGATCGGAAAAGATTAGATTAGATTTACTACTACTCTGCAATTAAGTTTGAGAACTTGGTGGCAGAATTCACTAACTTAACATTACTGAAATAACAAGTTCCTTCATAAATATAACAATAACAGAGTGGAATAAATTGACTGCGACAGCCATGGAATCCTTTCCTCAAGGGGTACAAAGTTTTAAAAGTAGATTATCTAAGGACATTTGTAAAATGTATTAGTAAGTTAGGCTTATTAAAATAGTTATTGTTTTAGTTATAATTTTATTATAATTGTTATTTTTATTATTAGTGTTGTGATAATCACTATTAAATGCATAGGTTTATTAAATATATACATATACATTTTATACATATAATACTTTATACATTTATACAATTATATTTAAAGTAGTAGTTGCATTGGAGTGTCGTGACGTGTTGTGAAGTGTAGTGCAATAGAGAAGTAGAGAGAGAAGTGAGGTGCAAGTGTAGTGAAGTGAAGTGAAGTGTATTTATTAGTTAAAAATTCCATGCAGGACAGTCATAAAATGTAGAAGTAGGTAATGCTGTTATTGTTATATTATTGTTATTATTGTCTTAAATGCTTTAAAATTACATTGTATAACTATTCTTAGTTGTAATATATAAATTGTTGTGTTCTGCTACCAGGTTGTATACCTACCTGCAGAAATAATAAATCTATCTAACAACTTAACAAAACAACTTAACAAACTTTACAAATTAACATTGACATTCCACCGTACAACCTTTCATAGCTCTCCACCTCACCACACTTCACCGCACCGCGGTCACTGAAAGTTAATGTGTTTCTTACACACTCGTTTCCTTCAACTTCACAACGCCAACATTTTTCCGACTTTTGCCAACTACCTGTGTTCCCAGGCTTGGGTCTTGACTTTGTTTATTATTCACGTCTGGAGGCAGGGTTGCCAGATTGGGCGGAATTCCGCTTTTGTGGCTGGTAAACGGTCCCCTCTCTCGGGAGAAAAATTGATTTCGCGGAATACCACCCAACGGGCGGAAGTGCTTCAAAATATGTGCGCTTGTAGGCTTGTTTTCAGATTAGGACGAAATTTTCAAAAAAACACAGTAACTTTGATAGTGAGATTAATTTTTTAGATTTTGACATTATACATGATTTTTTATTAATCATTTGTTAATTCGTTCAAATTTAATTTGAGAAGTGAGTAAAGTTAGCTTTTAGACCTTTAGTATAGGGTGTGTTTTAAAAATGATACTTATCTGTTGTGCACATCATGAGTATATAATATATCACATTGAGGGTACTTCAGGTTAATTTTAGAACACGCCATTTAAAAATTTGGTTATCTTTTGAAAGTACAGTTCCACTGCCAGCATTTTCCGTTAAACCATATGGAATAAGCATTCATATGTAAGCATTTCTGTGATAATATTTTTAAATGCTGATATTTAAGAAGAGCAAGCAGAGGGAAAATGGGGAAATTACTACTTAAAGCATTACACCCGTCGGCTGTAGACATAATAATAGCCATAACTAATTTGTAAATATTACGATAAAACAAAAGATATTAGTTTTTACACAAATACTATTATTAATTACAATGTTCACAAACAAAAAATAAAACTAATCAAGCACCGCTTAGAGTCACTATCTCTAAAAAAACGTTCTAATACAATTTTAAAGAAAATTCAAATTCCCCGCTTGTAATGTTGAATTTTTCTTATTGGGCGGATTTACATCCATCAAACGGCGGATGTTTTTGCGAAGCATCTGACTACCCTGTGGATGATTTGTATTAGAAAGCTAGAGCTGGAAATCGAATCCGCCTCACAGCATGCAAGCTAACACGCTTTGCATGAGCCATCCGAGGGAATGTACTTAAATTAGTTTACAAATAAAAAACGAGCTCATTTTGTTTTACAATTTTAACTATTTTGTATTTCACGACTACTGTAGTGAATGTCACCATCATGTTGTTCCTGGGTTTTAGTCCCGGAATTGAAATAATATCGCAGTTGGTCGACATTTCACATTTTATTTCTCCATCATCAGGACTAAATACATCAACAACACGGTTAGAACAATGTATAACACACTAATTATTGCCAAGTATAATGGAAGAACACAATGTCAACCACAACAATTATTTTTTAATTTAAAAAATTACAAAATTATATTAATACAATTGAAACTTACTTTACTTGATTGGAGGATGTAATACAGTGTAACATACTTCATGACACTATGTCACGAGATGGTTATATAATCTGCGTGTTTGGGTTATCATACCAATTTTCACTTCACCTCACTTCATTTTGGAACCAGTAATTTATATATTAGCGGAAAATATATCCATTGAATTTTGTCCGTACTTTTTTTGGCCTTCCCTTTTTCTGAACAATAACACTGTACATTACTGCACATCACTATACACTTCTCTCTTAAGATCTCTCGAACACGCGGGCTTTTGGAAAGGGCCGCCAGCAGCTCTGCAGCCCTTGATAACGAATAACATAGCTAGGTTGGGATAACTCATTCTATAACTAGGCGTAGACGTTCTGTACTCGTCATCAAAAGTAGTATCTCTCTAGAATTGTAAAACTTTTCCAATCCGAAAAATATGTAATCCGACTTGTTAGAACTACGCCTGAGTGTAACTTTTGTTTGAACGAATTTTATTGCAAAGGAGAAAGCTATTACAAGTTTCTCTAGTTAAGTTGATTACAGAACAAAGTGCACCCTTACCTATTTTCTTAAGTGTACATAAGAATATATTTAACAGAGACCAACTCGCAAACTGTTAATAAACCATTCATTCCCCTTCCTATTCGTTCATTAGCAAAACGGGACTTACTAAGGAACTTTTTTGTCCTAACAATAAATATTCCTGTGTCGCTCATTCATTATTGGATATTTTAGGTGAAAATGTAGTGAAATATATGAGTGCATTTTCCTACGATTTTAAGTTTTTATTTCCGTTTTCGGTGTTTATTTAAAAACATTCTAGAGCACCTTTCGACGCCTAAAACGTACGTTTTTAGTGACATAACATCCGATCTCTAGTTATCAGCCACTTTGCCCACTTCTTTATTCGCCTACTGTTCGCATTCACTGTCGTGAACTGTTTCTAGTAATCCATCCTAGTCTGTTTTTGTTGGGTTCCGAAAGATCAATACATCCGCCTTCCAATCAAGTAATGCTAGTTTTTCACTCAATACAATTATTGCCGAGCTCTAGAACCACCAGCTTGCATTGAAAGCCCTTAAACGCACGAAAGCCATAGTCATGGTCGATATCCTTGTTCAAAAACTGTAGCACGATTAGTCGCGCTGTCTACTATTCCAGTGCAAGCTGTATCCTAAGCTTGTCGCAAAGGCAGCAATAATTACTTAGTCATTTTTTGCCATTAATCATAAAATGGGACCGTCTACGAAAGGAACTGAAAAATACACGCCAAAATTTCCTCAACTCTTGCTATAAAGAGCAAATCTATTAGACTGGATTACAATAGTAATCCACGCGACAACTGGAGGGTTAAATATTTTGGGAACAGTGTTTTCTTACAATATCAAACATACTATTGCTCTACCCTTTTGAAAAAAAATAATGCTGGATAAATATCATTACGAGCAGGTTCATTTCCTAATTTTTGATTATAGTCCAGTCCCCTGGTGTTCAAAGGAGTCCGATCCCAAAAAAAATTTCAAGTCTTTTTTCTCTACGGTTCTGTATGTTATTTGAAGTGCTGTGTTCGAATTTGTTTGCCATTTCTCAAGTTCTCCTTAGCAGTGAAAATCACAAAAATCCGTAATCATTTTGCACATTTTTCAGTTTATGGTTTATATCTCCAGAACTATGCGCTTTATCGAAACTGTCATTATTTATAAAATTAAATTTGACAAAAAATTTCTACAAAATGTGTAATTGGAGTATTTTTTTTTTCTGAAAAACTATTTAGACACTAAAGCGCGCTGTAAAATGGTGACTTTTTGACTCTGGACAAAACGGGAGAATAGCTTCCGGCCTATCTCACGGCGGTGCTCCAGTTTCACTGTATAATGCTATAAAGCAACCTTTGTGAACGAAATATTGGCATTGTGAAATGGATAATACTCCGATACCTGCATAATCAGTAGGAACGCATTTTCTTGCAGGAAATATCCATCAAAACCTGCCCTAAATAAACCAAATAAGACGAAAACAAGACACATGAAGAGACAACATGTTCTGAACAACATATTCATACATTTGTACTAACGATACGTTTTGTCAATATGTGCCAAATCATGTAATAAAAGTAAGACTAATAGTGAAGAGGATTACAAATAGATATGATCAAAAATACCGCATCAGATAATATCTTATATTCTATTTCTAAATGTAAATTTTAAATTTTAATTTATTTACGACGAAAACAGTCAAAAACAGTCAAAAAATGTGTATGACGTGCTATGGGGAGAAGTTAATTTGAAGTTACATTAAAAATAAATATGAATAACTATTTATATTATGATGGTAAGGAAACGCTGCACATCACCAATATCATCCAATCACCCACATCTATTTTGTAATGAATCATAGAATGTAGTCGCATTTGTAATCTATACAGTGGTAATCACTTCTAGGGCTCTGAAGCTAGGCACAAGCAGTCCTTAACATGAGTATGTATGGTATCTGGAAATATTGCCTCAACAATCCCCCTGTCACTGAAGCTGCAGGCGATCTATAGACTTTGAGGGTTTTGCACCGTCCAACAAATTGGTATCGATTTAAATCTTCGGTGCTGTGTCGGTTAGCGTATTAGTTTGGTGTACCTAAGTTCGCGGGTTCAAACTCCATCAAAGTTGTCCATTTTTAAATGCCTAAAAATGTTTCTTCGCCTTCCTTTGGAGGAGAAATAAAGTTGGTTGACCCATGTTGCAGATGTATTGCATGTGAAAGATCGTCAAGCTTCAAAGAAGCATTTGAGCTAAATCCAAGTCGCTTATTTCGTCGCCTAAGGAATACCTTCTTTCTCCGCTAGATGCTGAAAGGGGATTAGCGACATTTGAATGGTTAGACGGAAGACCTGGCCTGATGACCTGAGTCTCGACCCATAAAATAATGCACCGTTGAATTGAATCTGCAGCCGTGGAAATGGAAATCGACAGGATCGGATTGATCCCAATAACTTCTATACAGACCCTACTAGAGTTGATTGATTGATTAGTGATTGCAGGCGCGTCAATTGCTAGGTGGGGCAACATGGTGTACTGTACGCAGATTTCTGTTTTTTCGATCCATACTTTGAATTTCTTGCTCAGTCCAGTCCAGTAGTCCGAAACTATTCTCGAGTACCTGAACTGCCTATTGCATATATTTTATTTCTGGACTTCAGAGTGACCTGCATAACAAGTCTCATTCTTCTATAATATTCTCTGCGAATTCTCTTTTTATTGTGTCGTTAGAGATGGTCTGACATGTTTCAATTCCTAGGTATTTGTAAGTTTTACCTGGCTCATGATCTTGAATCAAGGTGTGCATATCATCTTTAATGCTCTCTGACGTCATTATCATCATCATCATCATAATCATCATTATTATTATTATTACTATTATGTTTATTGTTGTTTCGCGATTGTGCCATCATGGGGCACCGCGATACGTGCACGTTAATTTCTATTCCGGTGATCAGCATATTATAACGTTGATACTTTTTTTTAAACAACAAGGTAGTGAGACCTGGGGAATAGGTTGAAATTGTGGAGATGAATTATTATTATTATTATTATTATTATTATTATTATTATTAATGTTGTTGTTAGTCCAGAATCAATGCTCACTCTCACGATGACAACTCGCGTGTTGGTTGCTGACTTCTAATACGCAAACACCGAAAAAGCCGGCGACGGCGGCGCGCGCAGACGCCGAGAGCAACGCAGCGCAGGGCGTCGCGGAGAGACCCCGCGAGCGACGAGTGGCTAAAACTGAAATTCCGCCTCTAATTGAATTTTGCATGCGCGGCGTCCGGAGCGTGACGGTGGAGTCGGTGGAGGCGGCGGAGACGGCGGAGGCCAAAACGGCAGCTGAGGATGCAGTGGAGGAGGCGGCGGAGGTGGAGGAGGAGGCGGTTGAGGCTGAGGAGGAGACGAAAGGCGACGAAGGAGGAGAAGGCGGCGGAGGGGGCGGAGGCGCGGAGATGGAGGAGGCGGCGGAGGCGGAGGCGGTGGAGGAGGCGGAGAATAAAGCGGCGGAGGCGACGGAGGTGGAAGGGGACGCAGTGTAGGCGGAGGAGGAGGTGGCAAGAGGTGGAGGAGCAGGCGGCGGAGTCGCAGGAGACGGCGGAGGCGGAGGAGGCGGCGGAGGTGTCGGGGCGCGGAGATGGAGGAGGCGGCGGAGGCGGAGGCGGTGGAGGGGGCGGAGAAATAAGCGGCGGAGGCGACGGAGGTGGACGAAGGACGCAGTGTAGGCGGAGGAGGAGGCGGCAAGAGGTGGCAGGAGCAGCGCGGCGGAGTCGCAGGAGCGGCGGAGGGCGGGAAGGAGCGCCGGAGGTGGGAGGCTGCGGAGACTGGAGGCAGGCGGCGGAGGCGGAGGCGTCGGAGGGGGCGGAGAATAAAGGGCCGGAGGCGACGGAGGCACGATGGAGGTGAGCGAGGCGCAAGTTGTAGGCGGAGAGGAGGCGGCAAGAGGTGGAGGAGCAGGCGGCGGAGTCGCAGAGAAGGCGGCGGGGCGGAGGAAGGCGGCCGGAGGGGGCGAGAGCGCGGAGATGGAGGAGGCGCGGAGGCGGAGGGCGGTGGAGGGGGCGTGGCGGCGGAGGCGGCGGAAGGCGGCGGAGGCGGCGGAGGCGACGGAGGTGGACGAGGAGCAGTGTGTGGCGGAGGAGGAGGCGGCAAGAGGTGGAAGGAGCAGGCGGCGGAGTCCGGCAGGAGGCGGCGGAGGTGGAGGAAGCGGCGGAGGTGGCGGAGGCGCGGAGATGGAGGAGGCGGTGGAGGCGGCGGGGTGGGCGTGGTCGGCGCGGGTGGAGGGAAGCGGGGCTGCTACACAATGGATGGGCTCCTTGGATATCGCGGAGCAACTAAGGGCAACGCTCATTTGGTTGCTCGTTGTCGGGAGCGTAAGTGGCTCTTTCATTTGCTTGTTTTCTGGAGAGCATCTGAAAGAAAAAATCCAAATAACTAACTTAAGGACGTTATATAGTAGATTGGATTAAACAGAAACAAACTCTCCCCCTTCATGTACAAGAAAAGTATTCTTGTCTTGAAATTGTCTTTGTCTGATTTAAACAATTCTTAGTCAAAGGCTCCTGAATTTGTTAATTTTCATTGAATAAGAGTAGATTTTACACATAATTTTTCCTCACTAGAATTTTAAAAACAAATAGAATAGCAATATTCGACATCATCCTTTTTTCTAGAATGTGAGGGAAACAGAGGAGGGAAAAAGAGAGAGGGAAAATGATAGGGAAGAAAGAGACGGAAAAGAGCAAGACACGCTAGTCTGCGCAATTTGCTAGTCGATGGGTTCACAACCGTGGGAGAGATGAATAGCGAAGAACCATTTCAATATCTGTCTTTACGGAAAACGGATTATTTCAATATCTGTTTTTAAAACACTCATTTGTTTAAGAAATTAGTGATACTACTGAATGGCGCAGACTATCTTACACTGGTTAGTTTTCTAATTTCTTTCCTCTAGGCTACTTTTCGGTTCTTCCCCACCGTCTTTTCAGCTCTATCTCCGCCTAAACTAAATGTTTCCCCTTTTTTCAACTTTTATTTTCTCGGTACCGCGTACGAAGTAGAGATAAATTTATGTCACGCTCATCAACAAAAACGGCGAATTTTTGGCTGAAAAACTTTTATTGCCGCGCTCTGGAAACAATGAAGTGGATAAATTTATTTGCTTCATTAAGAAAAATTTTCTCCAACACGTGGTGTAGCCATGTTTTTTGCATCCTTGATACCGTAAAATCGATTGACGGCAAAACGCCCGTCCGTCTGTTACATGAGAACAACATTGGCGCCAAATGCGCCGTACATTTATTTATGGGGATACTTTACTGGGGGTATTGCAGCCTTTGGGTCTTTTTCAAAATTTTCTCAAAAATGGCTCCAATTTTTTCAATTTATCTCTTGTAAGAATAGAGTTAAATACACTTATAAAAATGGCATAGGTCCGATTTCCGCTGATAACTGTGAATTTTCGAAAATTTCAAAAGATTGCATTTTTCAGCGGCTTTCTACAACTACAAAATTGAAGACTAAGATTAAATTTGTTTTTCGGTACTAGTTATTTCAATAAGATTATGAACATTTTTTTGAAACTTTCAGTAGTTTTCGTGCAAGATTGAGACAAATATATGCAATTTAAAAAAACTAGTTTTTTTTTTCAGAAAGGGCTCCAATTTGTTTCTTCAAAGGGATAGTACTAATATCTCTGTTAAAGATGACATAAAAATAATTTTACTGTATTCTTTTGTTTACACAAATGTATAATGTACCCTATTAAAATGCACATTTGCAGAAATTTGTGTACATCATTACATTTGGGAGTCCTTCAAATGGCTTAAATAAAGTTTTTCGAAAAGATTTCATTGAAAAAATGTTTCAAATTTCACATTTATAGTAATGCTTAAAAACAACTTTCGTAAAAATGGCTTAAAAGTTAACAATGAAAATTGCCATTTAAGACGACGTTTTACACTTTTTTAATTTTCTAAAAGTAATATTTCGAATCTACCTTTAATATACGTTTCTAGGAAACCGAAAAATTGACAATACTTCAAAAAGTATATTAAGTGGGCGCGATAGATGGCAGCTGGCAAGAGGATGGGTCAAGACTATAAAGCTTGCCCACACCAAGGAACTTAGAAAGCTTTACTACGAGAAAGACTTTGCCATTCTGTAAGCACCATTGTTTGGTCTGATGGACGTAGGTCTGATTGTAGGACTGAAACATGACTTTAAGAATATTATAGTAAAGTAAATTGTCGTACTATGTAATAATATTTGTTGAAAAATATGGAGCCGTTTTTGAGAAAATGTCATTTAGATGTTTCTGTAAATGTGCAATTTCAAGCTAATTTCAAATGAAACTATTGAGTTTTCGAGAAACTTCATAAGACATCCTCTGAATGCAATGATTTACAAATCGTGGTTAATGTAAAGAATGACGACGTGAGAAATGTCAAAATATTATATTTGTATAACTTTTGAAAAAACGAACAAAAAATACAGCAAAATTGCAATTAGCACTATCTCTTCAAATGTAAAAAAATTAGAACTGTTTTTGAGAAAATCTTGTTTTTTATATTGCTCAAATTTCACTCAATAAGAGTATTGCTCTCAAACATCAAAAATTTTCACAAATAATGTACTGAACATGTCGTTAATGAAAGTTCTAATTCTGGAAAAGACAATATTATTTGAAAAAAAATTGTCTTCAATATTGTACGTATATGTAGAAAGGAATGTTCCACGAGCTTTGTGTTAAGTACCTTCAAATTTAATGAATGTTTTCTTTCAAAATCACAGTTTCAAATCGAGCTAGATCGACCGTGGGATAACAATTATTAAATATATTCTACGAATAGTTTAGGTGCTGATGTTGTTCACGGGCTGACGGATGGACAGACAGATATATTTGGAAAAAACAAAACTTTTTTATTTATGAGGGGTCTTTAAAACGTGTATTTCGGCTGAAATATCCAAATGGATTTTCTGCAGCTATACATAATATATGGTATACCTTGTACATACGTGCGTATACGAAAACGTAAAATGTTGCATGATCGTGCATCTCAGGACGTGGCTGTGTCAAGCGAAATTAAAGCTCTCGAGTAGAAAATGTGACCATGTACGGTACCCAAAGCAAACAGGTGATCATTGGGGAGAGTGTGAAAGATAGGAAGTATTATCACGCATTATCTCACTTGCTCAACAGCAAGTACAATCCCAATCAGGCTTACACAATTAAAGACATGGCGATCGATGCATTATGAAGAGATAATGAGAAAGCATATCAGTAATTTTCATGGTAGGAAATAAGAAATTAAATGACGAATATAAACGTTTTGCAGTTTGCGTTTTGCACTTTTGCAGAAAAATTCAAATTTCTAAAGAATATTGTTGAAATCCCAAAATGTTTTGAGTAAATTAAACGACATATTCGCAAATAGTGCATATGCAAAAAGTTTTAAACTAGAGTTTTACCGAAGCAACTTAAACACAAGGATTTTATATTTCAAAAGCCTCATTGTCTCTTAGAGAGCAGGAATATGAACAAAATTAATAATGTTTTGATGAAACGCTCATACAAAATACTAATTTCACAGAACGAAAAGGTTGACTATCGCAATAATTGAAGTGTTAACTAAATATTTTCATACATTTTTTTTAAAATTGTGATTTTAAGCGAAACGTTTGTGTGGGAGCTAACGTTTGGCACTGAATACTGCTGAGACCACTGTTTCCATGGAAACAAATTTTTTAAACGTTGCTCAGTTGAATACAAGCCAGTGAAGACGGTATACACCGAGAAGTTGGTTGAATTCTCATTTATTTTAATGCTTGGATATTTTGTTCGTCGTCTTGAGATTTTTTTGTTCAACAGGACCGACATGGTTTGTAGCGCATGTATATAATTTTGTAATTCTTGAAATTGCACCGAGTTTAATAAGAATGGGATATTCGCCATTCCATTAAACGTTTGTTGTTATTAGAGAAATTAAAAGAAAAAAATTGGATTTGTTTTTGAGAAAATAATTTTCTGTAAATTGACACATAAACCTTCAATCATAAATTACGCGGATATATCAAAAAATGTTCAGGATAATTTTTTAAAGTAACATCTGTTAGAACATATATAATTTAATACAAAACTTTATTATTGTAGTACTTTTGAAATGTTACTTTTTTGCAATTTTCGAAAATACAAAAAGTTCTTCAGAAATTGAAACAGCACCAGTTTATTTATTACTCTTTGAATTCATACGAGCAGAAAATGTAAAGATTAGATTTGGAGCCGTTTTTGAGAAAATATTTTTAAAATTACCTTTATTACACGAAAAAGTACGGAAAATCGTACATGACATTTTCAAAGCTCTGTCTTACAGTAACAAAGTATATTAAAGTAATAATCTGTTCTAAAAGAATATGAAAAATTAAGGGTTTCAACTAAAATTAGACTTGCGGCATTCGTTTAAACGTCACTTACTTTATCTGAAGACATTTTTATCAATACTTTTTGAAAACTTTTTGAGAAAATGTTTAAAATGTTGCGACTGAATATTCGTACGAAGGCCCCCCAAAAAATATAAATTGGTTTCACATTCCCAGGATCTTAAGCTTCTCTAGGCAGATCGAGAAAACACCATTTTTAAAGAATATCGTCTGAACGGTTCAGACGCAAGTGCTGAACACGCAAGTGCACGCATAGACAGAGCATTTGTTGTCAATCGCATTTTCCGCGTTAAGGACACACAAACATGGATTCTTATACTGGCAAATGTGGCTCAGAGTTCAGTTCTCTCGTTAACAAACCAGCGGTACAAGCGCAAACTGAATGACCACACTTGTGCAACCACACTTGTTGGTTCATGCTGATGCTGTGTTGTGACGTTTGAACCAGGAGCGCGCGCGGCAGAGCTATCCGCCCTTTCAGGGCACGTCGTCCCTGAGAAGGCGACCCCGAAACTGCGACCTTCGAGGCGAAACCGAACGTGACGTCGCATTGCCTGTACAAGGGGCCGCCAGAATAGGCAGTAAGATAATTCAGTTCAACTGCGGGGTATCTCAGTTCAGAGGGTTGGTATGCTTCTTCAATGGGAGACAGAATGCCTACATAAACGTTGCTTTCGCTAGAGAGGCTGCAGATGAAGTGTGCAGGTTTTAGGGCTATTACTAGATACTTGGCTATACGTATGGACTTGGATTATATGTGTTCGTACAAGGTGAACTGTCTTTAAGAATACTAATTGTATTTTGTTGAAACAATAAACTTTCATGCAGGTTTGTGCATCGTACACTGAATAATTCAGTTTAAAACTAATTTTGTTTTAATTGTAAAATTAAGCAATGGTTTGTTGTCTAATATGGGTCAATTTTTAGCAAATAATATATTTGTTTCTTCTTAATTAATGGACGAAATTGAATAATCAACAGTGATTTGCTATGATTGTTACTGCTGTTCAATATGATATTTTTTAGTATACATGTCTTAAAAATAGAATTAAAGTAGCCCCAAATTGTTTTCCGTATTCTGAATGTTTGTTCAAAGAATATTTCAATTAATTCAGCAATATTATTCTCTAAGAACACACATTTTTGCCAGGGCAGGTATTCCTGATGCACTGGGATTACATAATTTCAAATATTTCTTACAAATACTAAGAAAATTTGCAAAAATATATTTAACAACTAAAGGTAAAGGTATAATCTACGTGATTAAACACTTCACGCAAAATTGTTAATAAGAAGAATCCCCCTATCTTTCCTCTCAGTTTGATAAATAAAAACAATGGTGTGTCCAAATTCTGAGGTTCTTTTAGGTCCACCAGGCCGTCTCGGAGTAGCTCCCTCCCGATTTGTTGTGAATATCAACATGTCTACCTCTCATGTGGGCCCCAACATTTTGATGAAATTTCTAATAAATCTCTTACATTTGTAATTTTGTATCAAGCTTTCAAAAGTTTCCTTACTGAAATTATTTTGTATGGTAACAGCACCATGTATTATATCTCATAGGATTAACTGTATGGTATAGTAACCTTACTTGCAAGTTGATCGATTTTGTAGTTTATTAACACGTTCAGAACTGCGCGGCAGGCGAGCGTCTTGGCAGCGGATTGGGAGCGTTTTATTCGCGGCAGATTTCCATTCGTGGTCTGAGGCGTTTTTTTTTCACTACCGCTGTAGTTTCGCTGAAGAAACCATGGCGAAGACACGCCGGATAACCATTATTTTTAGCTCGCCAGTGAATCTGACATGAATGAACGATCAGAAAAAGTTATAATAGTGTTCAGTAATTTAATTCATAAATAACATTGAACTTTGAACGATTTTGTGTTCTTAAAATATTGTATATTTTTGTAATAAACTGTTATCAATAGAATCATAATCAATAGAATTATAATTTGAATTATAATAGAAATATATATTCGTACACTAGCCAATCGTTCTTCAGGTGTGATGCTAACAGCAGTGCCCCGCTCGTAGGAGATAGCTGGCTGGGGAAAATCCAGCTTGGCGCCGGATGTTGCAAGGCAGCGGGGGAAGTCACCACCACCTCCCGTGATAAAACGTGCCCTGTACTTACGGAACAAAGAACCTTAGCTTTTGACGCGTCCGGAATCACTACACCGAAAAAAGCGTTGGAGTATACCAGATGCATGATAGTGTAACAAGAAAACTTGTGCGAGATCTTGGCTGTCCGGGTGACGCCACGTCGCAGGCTGTGTTGCCGACGTTTCGACCACCTTGTCGTGGTCTTCCTCAGGGCTCATACCAGCCCTGAGGAAGATCACGAAAAGATGGTCGAAACGGCGGCAACACAGCCTTTGACGCGGCGTCACCCGGACAGCCAAGATCACGCACATGACTCTGGCCGCGGAAGCTTACGAATCCATTCAACAAGAAAACTTGTTACAGGTGAGAGCGTAGACTTCCGCGGCCTGAGTCAGTATTTATTAGGCTGTCCGGGTGACGCCGCGTCCATGACGAAGGTGCCGACGTTTCGGTCACCATTCTGCCCTGAGGAAGGTCGCAGAATGGCGACCGAAACGTCGGCACCTTCGCCATGGACGCGGCGTCACCCGGACAGCCTAATAAATACAAACTTGTTACAGTATCATGGATCTGGTATACTCCAAAGCTTCTTTTTTCCGGTGTAATCAACCAACCAACCTGCCCAATGGAAAATGCGATGCGGGAGCGCCGCCACGCAAGCTGGCGGTGGCTGATGGCCGCCACCTCGACGCTGCGGGGGCGAAGGAAGAGAAGGCCGGCGCCGGGAGCAGCTGATAAGCGGCAGGCACGGCTGTCGGGGGGCAGTCTATTACGAGACCCCGCGTGTGTAGATCAACCTTCAACCTTTTGGTGGATATTGTGTCCCAGCACATAATCCGTGGACTTGGAGTTAGACTCAGCGTTCTTTTGGAACATTGCATGAAACTGAAACGACTTGGCCCTACATTCTGGGATTACGAGTGATGGCTGCGGATTAGCAGTAGTGTAATAAAAAGCTTTTAACCTGGCTTCTGGTTTATTCGACCATTCCTGCTTCACAACAGAAAATAGCATTTCCCCTAGGCCAGAAGGGATATACCGAGAAAGGTATTGGTTTGTTATTGAAATATAAACAAAAATTTAAATCCCTCTCAACATTGAATAGTTCAATCTGCTAGTATATTAATTATCAAATGTAAACTACTGCCCAAAAAGTAATATTTTTTTAATATTATTAGAAAGAGTTATGAAAAGGGTAGAAGCATTAGAATGAAAGAGTTTAAGAACAATTGAAGGTTTTTTCAAAAAAACAACCTTCGTCCAAAAAGAGAGATTGTGAGGTAATAGAACTGTTGCTAGAGTTTCATAGCCGCTATTTGCTGACTGTATAGAAAAAAATCTGTCCCTGTCCGTAGTTATTAGTTTTGAGTGTTTGTGTGATTTTGATGAAACAAGCATAGCTTAGGGTCTCTTTTGGTAAAAGAACCATAGTCCTTTAAATGCAATTTTTTTCCGTGATTATTTCTCAAGCATAGCATTATTTCTCAAACTCCAGCGGATGATAACATTTGTTTTGTGTATGTAGTAATACTGCATAAGCAGTATTTTTGTCCTCGAAGTTTGGTCATAGAGTGTAACCTGTTCTTATCGCATATACTCCTTCGTGTTGTTAATCTAAGCAAACAAGGAAGAAAGAAACAATTAAGAAATGGGTTCTTCGTCAGATCTAGGAAGAACACAGTGGAAGAGAGGTAAACCAAAAAAGAAAGAGAGGAAAGAGGCTGTAGAAAAATCAAATGAGGTAAAAAAGGGAAAAGGGGAAACGAGGTAAAAGAGAAGCACATTTTAACCATAAATTTCTAAATATTAAAAGTCACCTGCTAACAGAGATTTGCATTTACATTTGTCGAAAATGTCTTAGGCTAATGTGAAAAAGGAAAACACTGATAATAATGAAAACAGCAGTAGTGAAGACCAATGAGTTGGTAAACAATATTCCAAATTGATTAAAAGCTTTAACGTCTTGCATTATTTCTTCAAATATTGTCACATTACTGCCCCAAATAAACAATGTTGATGTACAAATTTCTCAATTTTTTAAAAAAGCACCATAGTCCATATACATCATACTTTATCCAATAATTTCCACAATACAGTTCAACCTTGAACTACACTCTAACGTTAGTCACTATTTACATTAGCTTGAGAAAGTGAACAACAATTTTCATGCTTGAAATGTCTACTAATTTCTTCATGGAACGTTTATTCGGTTTCCTGAAATATTGATGCGGTGTCCTGAAATATGCTGTTTTTGGATTATGTTTTTTAACCATCAATTTACAATGTCTCAAAAGAAGTATCTCATAAACCAGGATAGCTGTAAAAAGTAGTCTTTCCAAGAAAAGAGAGAAAACAGGTTTTAGGTCATTCTTTGATTTTTGGTGAAAATGTTTTGGAATATTAAGAGGTAGAGAAGAAATTCCTACTCTTCAAAATATTTACAATGCCGAACAACAAAGTCTCCTAGAGACACCACATTCTGGAAAATATTGAAGGAAATGGTATTTAAAATCTAAATATTTAAAAATAGAGGGTAGGAATTTGTGCTGTGGAAATCATTTTTGAACATCGCCGAACATGCGTTTTTGCGGACTCTGAGAGAGAACGACAAAAGTGCTCCAAGACGGTTATTTACACAAATAAATCTTCGGAGCATTGCCTCTATAGTGTAAGTATGAACTGCCAACGTAATGTAAGAGTGGGTTATTTCAGGTGTAGATGGAGTTTATTAAAAGAGCAAAGTTAATATATAATTCCAAATCAGCTTATGGAGACTATCACCATCAAATGAAGAACATCGAACGTTACAACGACTTTTAACTCTAGGATGCACGGACCAAGTAAAATACTAGTAAAATAAAGTATAATACTAGTAAAATAAAGTATATTCAGGGTCTATGAAGACCTGCGCAATACGCTATCGAAAAATTAACATATTATACATTAACATATTATACATACCTACTTACGTAACTTCTGAAAATTTTTATTTTCCACTGTCTAAAATTAAAGTATAAAAATGGTCGAAAGAAAGACGGAGGACAAGCTCTCAGAAATACAGCTGTGCACAGTAAAAAACGAAATATAAAACGTCAGGACTTCAGAAGTCCTGCATATGCGTTCTAGGTTAATAGCGTATAGGTAGAGAATATGTAGAGAATTCCTATACGGCTTATACCTTCAGAGATAAGTGTTTTCAAGATCATATTCTATGCTGGCAGCTGAAGCCCTTCTCCTTCACTGTGCAGCTGCCACGACTAAAACACGTATCACAAGGACAGAAAACTAAAAACAGACTTTCTTATATATTGATTCCATTAACAACATATCACATCTCTCCGCATTGCATTAAATTCACAGGAATTTCATTTTATAAAGTTTTTTTCCCATGCAGAACCAGAAAATCTGTTCCGTTTCCGAATAGGACAGGTTCCGTTTTATGCAGTGTAAAATGCCATTTAGCTTCACGGATCGGGGAATGTTCCGGGTTAAAACAGGTTTCCGGCTGTACAGGTTCCTAATTTAGAATATTTTACTGTAATATCCTGACCAAACTGGATGAGGAACGCAACAAGCACACGAGTCGTGTGAGGTAGGCCCTGCGGCAATTTGGCCTTGTGTCACCGGGCACTGCAATATACGTGCGATCGGCACAGAGCATTATTCTGAAATCTTAGCACCAGTCCTTTGTCAGTCATGTGCCATTAAAAGTCGGAAATGACAACGACCAAGTAACATGTCGGTCTTATTTTAAATCATCTGTCATTAATATATAATGATGTGAATATATATAATAATGCGAAAAAATATAATGATGCGAAAATATATAATGGTGCAAATGCAAAAAATGACAGTTGGCTTTCGCAATGTATGATGGTAGTTAAAAAATAGAAAATGATTGAATTAAGGTAATGTAAAAGAATGAGTATGCATGCAAGGTTTTCTATGTAACATTGGGCTGGTGTTACTGAACAAGCATTTATCCAACTGGTAATATTTGTGGAAAGTAATAATTAAATTTTTAAGTATGAATATCTTCACATCAGCACCAGCCCAGAGCAGCTCAAATCTCTAATATCTTTAGAGCCGGAGCAACAACATCGAAGCTAGCACGTCACTCCGCGCCTAACATCTGTGCGTGCGCGGTTCTAAGTCATGTGAAAAATGTATGCGACCAAGTTGGAGTGTCCACAATACACAGCGAGCCAATTGTTTCCAGAGCATAGATTGACGGTATTATGTCTATATATGTATTATGGGTATATATGTACATGTTATATTTATTATTTTATATAATATAATGTGGAATATAATGATACAAAAATGCTTAAACAACATCAGCTGTGCTTCTCTTACAACTTGCTCCGTCGACAAAGATAATAATAGGCAACATTACACAATACGATTGAAAAATGTTTGTGAAAAAATAAAAAAATGGAATAATATTCGCATCGTGACAGATTAATAGAAGAAATCATCGAGAGTATAATAATAATAATAATAATAATAATAACAATAATAATAATAATAATAATAATAATAATAATAATAATAATAATAATAATAATAATAATATATGTGGTACCGAGCGCTCCTCACTGAGTGTCTCACTAGTGGTCTCAGACCAGAAGATCGCGGGTTCGAGTCCCGCCTCGGGCATGGTTGTGTTGTGTGTGTCTCTGTATGTTGTGGGTGTCCATTTCATCATTCATCATCATCATCATCATCATCATCATCATAATTCCATCCCATCCCCCAGGGCTAACAACGCTGGGGTATACAAATGGAATGAGTATTAAAATGCAGATTCCCCCTATAGAAAAAAAGAACGTGCACCTACCCCTATAATCCAGTCTGAGATCCGGTGGGATACACGTATCGTGTGGCCCCTTTGATGATCTATTCGCAAAAAAAATGAATAAGGGGAATATATAGTGATAATTTTCAGAGTGAACTGTACACACCTGTCGTGAAAGAGACCAGAAGAAATTAATATGAATTCAGTTTTGTTGACAACATATTAACAGAATACAATTACAATGTGTCTTTCTACTCTTGCTACAGGGCGTATTTAATTATGTACTAATTATTGTTTGATACAGTAACTGACTAGTAAATCATCAAGTTTTCCCTCGTGTTAGAATGTCGCCATCGGGGGAAAATCTTTTTAACGCCCAAGTGTATATATGTTTCTTTTAAACGCATTCATAATTGTTTGATTACATTTCTGAGAGAAATATTCAAAGTTTTTCTCTTTAACCGGTCCAAACATTCTTAGCAACAGATCACAAGTTCCAAGTTGCAACGCCTCACATTTACCTCTACGAGGCGTAGAAGTGTCTCTTCAAGCAAAACAATTTAGTGGCACGTTTCAGTTAACAAGCGTAATATATTGCGGAAAAATACAATGAAACTTCAAACAAGCGACATCCAACGCTCACTGACCTGTGACTCCAACCCGAGAGCAAGGAAGGTTGTTGATCTGAAAGGAAAGTCACGCCCCAGTTGCCAGCTTGTGACGTAACGAAGGCGCAGATTGAAACATTAAGGGGAGATCATAAATTAACCCTTCTCAAACAAGCACGATAATTACATTGCGGCCATGTTTCGCAATTTTATTAAATTATGGGAACAAACAAAGCCTTCTCCCTCCCTAGAGACCTCTTTCACTCCTGTCAACACCATGTGCTCGCGTCTGCAGGAGATGAAATTACCGGTTCACTCTTCATTGGAAGTATGAGGAAACTACGTACGTGCTCAACTTGTAAAAAATAATGTGACAACTTTAAAAAAATTGTTAAATAAAATAGTATAATATTGAACTCGTGAAAAAATAAGTAAGACATGTGCCTAACAAGAGAAAATTAGTATAGTTTCAAGCACTATATGTTTTACGTTCCTTTATATTATTTTTCCATTTCAATTAGTCTATTATTGCATTCCTGTTAAGTTTTCAGTTTAATATTCACGTTTTCTTGGCGATACGTATGTTTTCTCCGGTAACAATGCAACGTGTATCTCAGTTATTAAAAAACACACATTGTAATCCTCAACAACTAATCAATCAATGGTCAGAAAGTCGGAATTAGTAAACATTGAGCTTTATTCGAATACATTGTTTGGTGTGTTTTTGATTAAGTAATAAAGTTACTTTAATTATTTAATAATCAAGCAAAACAAAATATTTTCTATAGTTACTTGACTTACAGAAAACCATGATCTTATATCACATTGAAATTTATAGAATATCTTTCTTCGACACGACATAATATTTTTTTCTCAAGTCGCAACACATCAAATCGTGTTGTGGTGTGATATCTTTGGCATTTTTTAAATAATTAAAGATGTTGTCATTGCCAACAATATTATTTAATGCAATAGCAGCGTTTTGTGGCTTCGTTTTGTGGCTTCCATCTAGCAGACAACTGATGATGATGGCTAAGCCATCGAAAGCTGCTATTGCATTAAATAATATTGTTGGCAATGACAACATCTTTAATTACATCAAATCGTACCAATTAATTCCGTCCGCAGTCGTTTGTCCGGAGAACTTTCCGTCGCACTCCCGGGAGTCCATAAACCAAATTAGCATAGCATTTTGCGCTTTGGTTGACCTCGGGAGCCGCGCGCGGGCCACTCGAGTGCAAATGTCGCCAGTTAAGAAGAGGGGGGGGATAAGACTTAGTCGTAAGTGTGGACCACGAATGACAATGGACAATTCGAACCTTAGCGCGTTAAACTAAAGATCAATTGGCGAGAACATGGGGGGCTGTTATGTACAGTTCAACTAATGCTGCTTTTGTATAATATTAAAAAATGTTTGTTGTCGGTAGTTGGCAAAGTGAAATATGAACCTAAAATGTGTTAGACATATATAGTTGTTTTAGATGAGTGTAATAATATTATTTGTATTGCTCATAATGTCTTTCGCTATGCTACGAATTGAGTGTGGTGGAAAATACAAAATTGTAATTCAGGATCTTTTTTTATGATGACAATAATAAATTATTTTTCACTAACTATGTTTTATTAATAAGAGAGTTCTATCAACGCAAACAATTCTTATCCTTAAAAAATCACGATTACTTTCTTCTCTATTCTCTGACAAGAGTATATTACATATATCTAATATCAACTCTACAACAAAATTTATTCACAGTCGTTTAAGACGTGTAAAAAGATTAGATCCTTTGAATTATATTTAACAAGAGATTGCCCGTAACGTATTGTCAGAGACGTTTGCACTTTATTTACTCTTTTACGGATGCATAATGGCGGAAAATGGTTACTAGTACATGTGCTGCCAAATATTACCCTTATTGCAGGCATGCAGAGCGCCTGCTTCCGTAGATATTCTGCGCTTACAAGCCAGCCGTCTGCCCGTGAGAGGTGGCCAAGTGGCAGTAGTGGGCAGTAGGTAGTTTTGGGGGGAAGGGAGAAGCGGAAGTAGGGTCGACGCGGTGCGTAAATTGAATGCCTGGACGTCTAAATGCAATGTTCCATGCAGACAAATGATTTGCTCACTATTTAAATAGGTAATCTACCGTATTTCTAGCTACAAGGCACATACTTCACTGTTTATCTTTTTGTGTGCACTGCTATGTATCGAGGCTTTTTTTATCTTTTTACTTTATTCTCATTGTAACTTATAAACAATATTTTAAAGCAGTGGCCTCTTTTAAAAAGATATTATGGAATTTTAACTGACAAAAATTTACAACTTAATAATTGATTTGTCACCAAGGATTTCAAAATTTCCAAATGATAGGAAAACAGAGGGAAAACGTAAGAAATTGAGAGCAATCTCTCACTTTCTCTCTCTGATATAAAAATGAAATAGAGGCAATTCCAGGAAGGGTAATGTTGGAAGCACATATATTTGTGAGCATTTTTCCTCATTATGAAGCTCAATACGAGGTAGCCAGGATAACTCTTCTTTAACAATATCTTACGTGCAATTATGACAATATTGTGAGTATTGTTAAAGAGAACGCAATGGCTTAACCTTTTTATACGATTATGAATAAATTATGTTCGCCGGAAATTAGAGGAGAAAATAATCATGATTTTCTAAGAATGAGATTTTTTAGCTTTGATAAAACCATATTAATCAATTAAACATAGGTATTGAATAAATTATTTATTACAGTCACCATAAAACAAAAATAATCAATATTACAATTCTGCATTCGCAGTACGCTAAATTTGCGATTACATCGTAGCAAAATACATTACCAGCACTACAAGCAATTATAATGCATGTATCTAAATCAAATATGTATGTCTAATTCGTTTCAGGTTCGCATCGATATCGATAACTAACATTTGCAAAATAAATGGTAGAGAAACTTGTACCGTACGTAATAATCTCGCAATTTCTCTTTCAATTTACGCGCCACGGTGCGAATTGCGCATTCTCATTGGCGGTCCCCACCCATCCATGCAGCCCTGGTTTGCACTCAAGTCACTTGCGCGCGGTTCTCGAGGTCAGTCAAAGTGCAAAACGCTGCGCCGGCCTGCCTTTTTGGAATTGCCTCCATTTCATTTCCATGTTGATGTGAGATATTGCTCTCGTTATTTAAGTAGGTTAATTATTTCCACAAAAAATATTTTAGAGGAAATCGAGGGGGTAAAATTAAGCTTTGGGCGCCCAGTCATTCAATCTACGTGCCGCGTCATCACCGCTGCAATTTCAGGCTGGTCCCTTTGCCGCAAAGCTGTCTGCCCCACTAATTGCACTTTCACCGCTCTCGCTAGCAGACGTCCGGCTCTTAAGTGTATAATGCCCGCGGGAGCAGGAGTTGTGCAGGCGTGCCGTAAACCAATCGCGAGGAAACCTAGCGGCGCGGCTCCCTCATCTACACAATGTCCGCGCCGCGCCGGGCGAAGGACACGGGCGGGGCCACACACGCGAGCGACCGGGCGAAATATTTATTCATGGGGGCTCCCGCGCGACCGTTCGACCCGCCCCCGCGGCGAGCGCTCGTAAAATATCCGTGGAGCGCGAGAGGCGATAAAATGCACGCCCACGCCAGAGAGGGCGCGCGGGTCAGGGAGCCAATACATCCAGAGTATTTTCTCTCCGAGCGCGAGCTCGCGCGAGCCGCACTCCATATAGAAGAGAGCAGCGGGGACCCTGGGATGGCGCGGTGAGTGGTCGGGCTTTTCCATAGTTGTGCAATTGTTTTGACGCGCGGACAAGTGACTGTGTTGCGGACGCGTTTAGACGAGACGTTCACTCAACACCTGTTCTACTTAATTTGTCACTCTTTCAATTTCTCAATTTATTTCTTATATTATATTACAATTAATATCTTATATTTATATGCACGAGTATAAATTTACATTCTTGCTGTCCTTTCCAAGGCATTTAGTTTATACGCCTCTGAATCCACACCATATAAAAGAGCGCAGCGGGGACTTCCGATGTTAGCGCCGTGAATAGTCGAGCTTTTCCATAGTTGTGCAATTGTTTTGGTAACCGGTGACGTGTACCGGTGGCTGTGATTAGAAAAGACGTTCTCTAAACACCTCTTCTATTTAATTTGTTCCTCTTTCAATTTCTCAATTTAATTATATTTATATACATGAATACATATTTACAATTTTACTGTCCATCGCACGGCATTTATCTTATACCCCTCTGGGTTCACTCCATGTATAAGAGCGCAGCGGGGACCCCGAGATGTTAGCGCGATGAGTGCTCCCGCATTTTCATAGTTGCGCAATTGTTTTGACGCCGCGCGTACCGGAGACTGTGTTGTGGACGCGTTTAGAAAACCGTTCACTAAACACCTTTTCTATTTAATTTGTTCCTCTTTCAATTTTTCGATTTTTCACACACACACACACACACACACACACTATATATATATATATATATATATATATATATATATATATATATATATATATATATATACATATACATATACATATACATATACATATACATATACATATACATATACATATATAAATGAGTAAATATTTGTTGATGCTGTGCTGTTCTCTCTGTTCTCTAGATGTGCAATTGTTTTGTTGCCACGCAGGTGACTGTGTGTCGGACGCGTTTAGAAAAGACATTCACTAAACACCTATTGTATTGAAAGTAATTCCTCTTTAAGTTTCTCAATTTACAATTGTAATACACGAGTAAATGTTTACATTTCTGCTAATCTTCTTACGGTATCTTGTTATTTACTGCAACTTATGCCCTTCTGGGTACCATTTGCATGTGAATTTCGAATAAGCACTATTTCTTAACAATTTTCCTGTAAGTGAATTAATGCATTCGAATATAAAAGTTTACACGTGTAGAAAGAGCAATGAGGGCGTGTTGCACGATTACAAACAATGCACACCGACTCTTTAGGGTAGTAAATTGTGGAATCATTTAAAACAAATTGATTTTCAGATTATTCCTGCATTCAGTAATAAAATGTATATAATAATAATAATGATAATAATAATGATGATAATAATAATGAGAATAATAATAATAATAATAATAATAATAAATCTATGATTTAAAATACACTCAATTACAAAAAATACCAGAGAAAGTCATGAAGTATCTGCACTCAATGTCTCCAATTGATTAGAACATCAGTACAAAATTTACAATGAGAAACAAAAAATAGTATGTAAGCAAAATGCTTATAAATGTTTTTCGTGCTTGACTAGCTATCTTATTCCTTCAAAAAAAACAATTTTCAATTGAGCAACAAGCCATATTTGCAATACTTCAACTGTAGGTCGGAGATAAATTGTTCGCCCCTTAAAGCAGCTTGTGGACAAAACCGAAAGTAAATAGAAGTGAGATGATCAAAAGCAAAAACAGGGTGCTCTAATACTTCTAAATACAGATTTTGAAACCTTTGGTCGGTGCCATGTGATGTACGTTGTCTTTGCAACAAAAGAAAGTTCTTGACAATCAACCTCAACGATTTCGTGAGCAGAACCTGATTCATGTACATAGGGTTTCTCCTCTTCGTCAAGATTCACTCATTGGTTATTAGGAATAAGGACACAGACTTACTTCATATCAGTGTTGGCACATAGGCGGCCAAACTAATTCAAATTTAGCGCCACGGTTGGAGCTCATTCAGTTTGACAACTCTTTGAGATATTTAAGAAGAAAATATGATACATTTCAAACTTGGCGCCTTCGAGGGATTTTAATTTTGGACCTAAAAAACGCGAGTTCTCTCACAAGTAGCAACAAAATTCATTTCATATGAAACTCATTGAAATAAACCTTCCAAATATTTCCAATAGTGACCAGTAGATTGCACCACCTCCTGTTCTCCCGGCGAAGAAGCTTGCGCATTAAAAAAATTTCTCAGAATCCATTTTTTTTCACAAGACGTGACGAGATCGAATTGTTTCATAATCTGGGGCCGGAAGTAGTTTAGTAGCAATCGCGAAAAGAAGCTAAAAAATATGCATATTAGGCGCATTGGAAGTTGGTTGGTACGTCGGCAGCAAACATTAATATGTAGTCTCTGTGAATCAGCGCTTCGAAATACATGAAACAAAAACATGAATAACGTCAGAAGAACGTTTATTTTCGTACGGACAAAGGTAACCATGAATATGTCGTGAATACTAAATGATTCTTACGGCAAGATGTTTATCTTGTCAAATTATGTTTTGTCTTTTCAGAATCTTCTCGTCTGATGAGGACACAAAGCCGAAGCACAGAACGTCTTGTCGCAGTTTCTTCGAATGCCTTCCCAATCATCTAAGGCAATTTTCGCACCTTCGACGATCGGGATCATCAATGGATAAGGCTGGGTCTCTTGCTTTTTCCAATCTGCATGCTTCTGTAACTGCTTTTGAATGGTTAAATCCAATGATACACTCTCTGCCAAGGAAACAAATTCACTCCTATTACTCTGAAAGATTTCTAATTATTTCAGCTGTTGGAACACATTCGGATCGCAAAAAGCTGATTATGAAAGCATGTTTTTTTTTTCGTGCAAACGGAGAGTTGTGCAGTCGTGTTAACGTCGCAACAACTCAAGCGAATATCAGGCGATAACGCCGAAACTCACCAGAAGCGTACTGAATAAATGCAATCTTAAGGCTGGTAAGTGCACAAAGCTGTAAATGCAAACTACAGTTGATAAGATTGAAACTTACTCGTACATTAACATATAATTCATATTGGGTTAACGTCGTAAATTTAACATATGAATATAAACGCTATCATTACAAGTAGGGTTTATATCTACTGAAACCTATTGATGAATGAAATATATAAGAACTTTTTTCATAATTGTAATAAAAATTTAAAATATGACGACATTAAATACCGTCGTTACTACTTAATAATGGAAATAATTATTATATAATAACGTACTAGACTGATATGGTAATATTGCAAGTAAAATCATGAATTAGAATGGGTTTTATCTATTTTTAATGGGTCAAATTAAATTAGGAATTAAAGGTTTGCACGCAAGCTAAAAGGATTGCATTAGACAAACTCTTACCAACCCGGTACAATGTTAAACCAGTGGTGCTACAACAGCACGTAATTTCTCGCAGTACTTGTAACTCTTATGAATTTATGCAATGCGAGGAAATAATATGCATTTACATTGCAACTCAATACTTCAGACTTTTCCAGAAAAGCTCCCTTCAGTAAAATAGTTGTGAGATTTGAATTTGCAATTTTTGGTGTTTTGAGATGATCATGAAAATCAGATTTCGACCAAATTCATAAGCCCTTTTTGATCTAATACAAAAATAAATGTAAAACATTATTATATAGTTGTGATTAATAGCAACAAAAATTCGACAATTAAATGCGAATTTTATCTATAAAAATATAAGTTAATAATAAGAGCCAACTGCTGCGGCAGTGCAGTGGCATCTGTCTACACAGCTCAACTAGTGCGGCATTGTTGCGAGGCATTATGATCAGCGCAGCGTTTTTCAAACAACAATGGGTTGTTTGTTTCAAACAACAATGGGCGAATCGTTTGGCATATACGCTCGGTGAAAATTTTGTTATCAATTATTGTCAAAAATTCTCATTTTCATCTTCATTAAGAATCCAAGTTATTTACGGGTTAGGGTAGCGAATTTAAGAAAATGTGCAAAATATACACGTCAACTCGTACTAGATCGCACACACTTTTTACTGATAATTAAAACATGCCCAAACATGGAATTTGCACGAATTTCTTATAAAAAACACGCAAACATGCCTGGAAAGAGTTACGAAATGCAATTCAAGCATGATATTTAATAATTTTGATCATCTGATCTCTTTTATTCATAAACACGAATACTCAATCATGCGTTGAAATATCATTATCTTGAATTCACTAGCCAACGTATAAATATTTATAAATATTTTCTCTGGATAATATATTTTTACGTTGTACGTTTTAAGTCCAACATAACTTTTTTTTATTTAAAAGAAGTCTCAACTTAACGAAACACAGTTCATAAGATTGAAACGTTTCCCTTGCAGCATCCACGTTCCTCGAAAGTATCCCAATGCACCTTGAGGTTTCGCTCCACAAAGCCAACTCAAGGCCTCACAAGTCGCGCGGGAACCGTCTGCGAGCGGCGGCGGCGGCGCTGCGCCGGACGGGCTTCAGACGTTCCCCGATGGTCGCGGCGCGTCTCCGGCGGGGGCGGGGAAGTGCGGTGCAAAAGAAGGCGGCGGCGGAGGGCGATAGAGGGTTTCAAAGGGCGGGGGAGAGTAGAGGCGGGCGGTAGAGGGCGGCGGAGAGTGCCGGAGGGCGGCGGGAGGTGGCGGAGGGCGTCGGAGGGCGTCGGAGGGCGTCCGAGAGCGTCGGAGGGCAGTAGAGCGCGGCGGAGGGCGGCGAAGAGTGGTGGTGGGCGACGGAGGACGGCGAATGTCGCAGAAGGGCGGAGGAGGGCGTCGGAGGGCAGTAGAGCGCGGCGGAGGGCGGAGAAGAGTGATGGTGGGCGACGGAGGACGGCGAATGTCGCAGAAGGGCGGAGGAGCGCATAGGAGGGCGGAGGAGGGTGTTGAAGAACAGTAGAACGCGGCGAAAGGCGGCGAAGGGTGGTGGACGGGCTGAGGATGGTGGCAAAGGGCGGTGAGTGGTGGCGGTGGGTCGCATAGGGCGGGGAAGGGCATTTGAAGGGCGGAGGGCGTGGGAGGGTGCGGAGGGCGGCGGAGGACAGTGGAATGTGGGGGAGGGCGGTGGAACAGTGGAGTAGGAAGGCGGTGGCGAGTGGTGGGTGAGAAAGGGCTTTGGAGGGCGGTGGAAGGGGGCTAAGGGCGGCAAAGGGTGGCGGAAGGTGGAGGAGTGCAACAGAAGGCGGCGAAGTGCGGAAGAGGGTGTTGGAGGGCATTGGAGGGCGCGGAGTGCGTCCGGGAACATTGGAGAGTGTCGGAAGGTGTTGGAGAGAGTGACGAAGGTAGGAAGAGGTAGGTGGAGGGCGAAGGAGGGCGGCGGTGGTTGATCGAGGGCGGAGGAGGGAGGACAGCGGCGGAGGATGGCGGAGGGTAACGGAGGGCGATGGAAGAAGGAGGGTGGCGCAGCGTGACGAAGGGCGGCAGGCGGTGGCGGAGGATAATGGAGGGTGAAGAAGGGAGGCGGAGGGCCGTAGAAGGAGGCAGAGGGTGGCGGAGGGAGAAGGAGGGTGGCGGAGGGCGGCGGAGGGAGGCGGAGGATAGCGGAGGGTAGCGGAGGGCGGCGGAGGGTAGCGGAGGGAGAAGCAGGGAGTCAGAGGGAGAAGGAGGGCGGAAGAGGGTCGTGGAGGGAGGCGTGTCGTCATCCGTCGCCCAAGGACGCCCTCGGGTCGCGCCGCGAGACAATGCGCAAGCAGAGCTGCGCAGACGCTTGGGGCCAGGGGCTTCCAGCCTCTTGGCAGCGGCGCTGTCTCAGGCGGTGGACAATAGGCGCGGAGGCGTCCTGCCCCACGGGGCTTCCCCTCGCGCCGCAAGCAACGCTCTCTGATGTCGCGCTTCTTTCCCGCAATGTTAGCTTGGTTCACGTCTAGAAGGCAGTCTAGAAGTTCAAAAGAACATACTATACCGTTGACGTAATTATCATACCGCTATGCCGTTGACATGGACATGATCTTATGATACCGACATATTCGAAAATGAATTTAAAAATGTAAATATTGGTTAAGTAAATTATACTGAGTGAAATATTTGCTTAAAATAATTTATGAGTTAATTATCGTTGGTGTATATTCATTGACAATTTAGCTAAAATACCCGGCTGATTTACTACAATCTTATATAAGATAGTAAAAGGAATCAATTACATTAACGTGAAAGTTTGGATATTTTATTTATATTATCCCTATTTATGTTATCCCCGGTGTCCTTTGATACGCTACACTTCCCCACTTCCCAACGTTCGTGACAACCCCTGCCCTGCGCCTTCGTCCGCCCGTCAAACGGAGGTGCATTGCGAATTGCCTACTCCGATTGTAACAAGGCAGCATTGAAAATTGTTTAATTTCTCTATTTTTCCTTGCCCAATATACGGAAAGTATTGCAATGCTGCGAATAAACGGCGAATTTTTGACATAAAATTTCGTATTTTGGGCTTATTGTATGGTAATAAAAAAGTGAATAAATTCAGTTTCCCCGTTTTGTGGGCCTTTGATACAACTGATTGTCCGTCCATCTGTCTGTGAACAACTCTAGCGTGTAATCCGTGGACAGAATTATCACCAAAATTGACATAACCCAATCGATCTGGCTGATACCATGGCGCATTGGATTTTTTAAATGATGTTTTCATTTCGGGGTGAGGGGGATATTACACGAACTCCTGGAACATTTTCAATAATAAAAATGGCTTTAAATTATTTGATTAAGTTTTGATCTTGGATAGAGAAAAAGAACCTTAAGAGAAAGATGCAAGTCATGTTTTCGTTGAAATTCCTTGAAAAAACTGAAACATTACACCAAAGTTATTACGTCGAAAATCAATTATTAAAAAAGTATTACTTTTTTCAGTTTGAATTTGGCGTCAACATTGATTGACAAAATATCTTTAAATTCATCTATTTCCCCCCGTCTCCGCTTTTTCAACTTGGTACAAACAATAAAAGATGAGAAAAAATAAAATATGAAAAAAAGTAATTGATTTGTTATGGGGACACCTTTCACCGCCTTATTCGATTCAATCATTTTCACGTCTAATGCACATATTGCGCAAAATGCGCACTATTGGCAAAAAATTTTTATAAGAGATGGCTGATATGTGTTAATATAATCAGAAATCGAGGTTTTAATTTTTTTCTTAACTTCACCAATGCGAAAAAGTAGTGATATTTTACAATCACAAGTCAATTTTAAATTAGTGGATCTGCAACATCATTCACTTTCTCGGATTGTTTGTAAGTGCTATTCAGTATTATATCCTTTCATGAACGTTCGAAATGTCTCCAATTAGCAAAATATTTTTCCCTGCGCAAATATTCGAACTCAAGTTCTCGATATCAACAGACCAAGCACGTTACCCGCCACAGCACGCTGTTACACATGGATGATAGCTTTACCCGACTCTAAAAAAGTAAAAATCCCTCCAATTATTCTTAACTTAGCAAATTTTCGAATATTCAAAGAGTTTAACAAAAAGTAGATCACCGCCATTTTTAAGTCGTTTTGGCTGTAAAAATTGCAAACAAAAAATTTGTAGCGGCTTCTGTAAAATCTCTTTTTAGAAATTGCATTAAATTTGAGTAAAAATAACGCAAAATCATTTTTTCTTTCTCCAAAAATTGTTCATGGACAATTTTAATGAACTGAGTTTTGACAAGAAATTTGATGTAAGACAAAACCTCTATCTTGAACATTGTTGTACTTTTGAATGCTTTTTTTCGTCCAAATGGAGCCATCATCAATTTTTGCCACCTTCGATGCATATGAGAAGAAAATTTAAAGGAAAAAATGAGTCATCGTTGAAAAAATAATGGTTTAATAATTTTCTGTATTTCACGCACATTTTCTAAAACTAATCCTCTTTTCGAAAAGTTGTACACGACTTTATTTTAAGATTACTTTGTATAACATTTCAATAAGAAAGCAAGTATTACTACAAATGGTACATACTTTCTCATACTAGTTACTTTTCTAATTTATCTTTTCGAACTTGTCACAATCTCTTGTCAAATGTATGTCACGTCCGTTCGTGAATGCTGTGAATTCCCGTCTATTGTTCGAACTTCAATCTTTTCATATAGGTTGGTTGATCAATGTTTTCAGGCGTGCCAACTGCTGTGGTGATTATTCCAGTTAGTATAGTGAATGTTCATACCAGGAGGTTGCAGTGTTTCTCCCACTCTGGAATATGAGTCCCAGTTCTTATCTACACTCTAGTTTGCGGAAAGTTTTCTGATTTTCTCTCCTAGGATCTCAAAGGCGAAGTCGCTACGTAGACATGCAAAGGTAAATTTGCTAACTCATTCGATCTTAAACAGACTACGGTTTTGGAATATCGGTAAACAATTCGAGCTTCGTCTACAATTCCTAAACTATCTTGTCTATTCATCAATGTTCCTTTTGTTGTCAAGGACCGTCGACCTCATCTAGTCAACACACAGACAGCAGCCACTCACCTGACCATGGTGCGGAATTATACGTCAGGGCGCTATCTAACGGCTGGTGTCGCCTGAACCTGGAGGGGTCCCTTTCAAGTCCACCTCACCCTGATGGCATCTAGTATTAGACATCACCTGCAAAAAATTGTATACATTTCGGAATTATTGAAATTTTTTTTCCGGGACGCCTCTACATCATTTCCGCAAGCACAAGACGGAAACATGGTTTAACCAACAATAAAAAGTATGAATAATAAACATTGAGCAAAGTGTAGTGGCCAAAACGTCAAGAAGACCTATCATGTGAAAACCTAAATTTAAAAAATCTGTAATTGACGCACAAAATTAATACCAGCGTGCATAAAATATTACTATTTATCAGGAGAGATTTCGTTAAACATAATTATCCTCTTCCAGTGTTTTCTACGAACCTGAAAAGCCTTTTTCTATTTCAGTATTATATTTCAAACTGATTCAACTATTGGTTGATTTAAAAAAATGATTGCTTTATCAACAGTAATGTATGGAAACATTGATAATGATCAAATTTAAGTCTTCGTATATAAAACGTATTGGGTATGTGATGTCTTATTCTCAAACATCCAGAACACAAGTCGTTAATTTTTAATATGATTTGAGATGTCCTTCCAAAGAGACCGCGGTTGTCTAGAAGCCCTCTCTCACCCTGAAGACGAACGGCGCTGGGCAGGCACCCTCGGGAGACCGCAGGGGGCGGAACCCGGCATTCTAGAAAGGCAACGCCGGGGAAGATGCGGCCTCCGTGTTCACAGCTGTCAGGCTCCATCCGCCAAAGGAGGCGCAGACACTTGCCATCGACGGGCCCTTGGGTCGGGGCGAGGCGGGGGCCCGGCGGCGGTGGGCGCGGCGGGGTCGGCAGGGTGGAAATGGTGGGCAGAAGCAGCAGGGCTGGCGGGGTTAGGGGCGCCGGGTGTGGAGTTATCTGAGGTTGCCGGCGGACAGGGTGGCGCAGGGCGCGATAAGGTCGGGTGCGCGGGACCGGGCTGCGGCGGGGCATCAAGGGATGGCGGTTGGGTGGAAAGGAGTGGCGGCAAGCGCAACGGGGTTCTTGTGGCGGCGGCGTCGCCGGGAGAGAATCGGGGGTGCGGGGGCGGTGTTCGGGGCGGGGAATACAGGGGGATGCGCAGGCACATCGTGGAAGCGGCCCCGGGGGAATAACTTAGCTGCCGGCTGCAGAGGCCTCCAAAGACTCTGCGCGGAGAAGGCGGCGGTCAGAAGGAGCGGAAGCCGCAGGCGCGGAAATGAAAGGAAGTGGTTGGGCGACACAGAAACGCAGTGGCAGTGCGTCTCAGAGATAACAAAAGAAGAGAAGTATGTGTGCTTCCCGATTGGAAGTGGCCATTGTATGAATGATAAATGAAAAAAACATGATTAGGTGGACACTATGAAATGTTATAGTGCATAACAACGGGCGTACAAATATGGTTGAAACGCTAGTTTTCGCAGGGCAGGGTTGACGGAATGACGATTCATGACCGACTGTTGGTTTTTACAAACATTCGTTGCACAAATAAGCCTTCAAGTACTACAGGCTCAATAAACACACGTAACGCGTAGACGTATTCAAATCATAGATTATCAAAATAATTCTAAAACAAAATTAATAAAAAATCATTTTCAATTACAAACGATATTTTCATCAGAGAGATTTATTGTTTATTTTTACATCCTCAGTATCAATGTTTTCCCGCGAAAGATGCACTACAAAACTATTTCACATACTTTCCAAACCATAAGGTTTTGGAAGATAATATGATCATAATTCACCCATAAGAATTTGTGAGTGACTTGCAATTCTTTTTTCAGTTATAGGGGATGTTCGAAACTCTGAATTAGAGCTACATGGACGCACCTAGATAGATCAAGTTGAACCAGAAAAGGATGAATAATGACAATTCGCCAAACGTTTAAGCGATCCAGAAGAGTGGAGGCACCATACACACTGCGGAAGGACGGGGCGAAGACGCAGGCAGGAGGACAGAAGCAGCCGAGCCGCGCCGCGCGTTGGACGCACGCGAGCGAGGCGACTGAGGCGGAGGCGGAGGCGGCTGCCGGGCGGGCGGGCGCCGATTCGATTAGGGAGAGGCGTGGCGTGGCGTGCAACGGCCCGGTGCCGGCGCCTCGCCGCAGACCCCACCCCACGCGCCCCGCCCACCGCGCCGCTCCGCCATCGCCCGCCCCGCCACGCACCGCGCGACGCACTGCCTCTCTTCGCCCTGCTCCTCCACCCTCCACCCAACACCGCTCTGTATGTTCCAGCCCCGTTCCCCCGTACGTATCTCGCTGCATTGAGTAGGCTCCCTCGCCCTACAGAGCCCCACACTGACACACTCCGCCCCGCCTCGCACTGCTCCGCCACACCCTTTTCGTTTCCTCACGCCCCGCATCGCGGCAATAGGATCCACGCCGCCACGACCAGCCCCGCTCCATGCCAGCCTGCTCTACGTCGCCCAGCTCAGCTTTCCCACCTCGCCCCGCCATGCCCTGTCTACGCCTTTCGCTTCCCCAATCCCCGGTTCTGCCGCACTACCAAACACCGCGCCATGCCACCCCAGACTGGTCGGACTCGCCCAGCTTTTCTCTTCCCTCCCCCTGCATCGCCATGACTCGTGTCCCACGTCCCCTCTCGCCTGTGGCGCGCCTCGTCACCACCACCCTGCGCCCCAGTAAGGCCCGCCTTATCCATGCAGGCTAGTCCAGACCTGCGTTCCCATCCCACCTCACCCCTCCCCGCCCTGCCTCTCGCTCCCTCGTCTCCTCTCCCCGGCCCCCTCACCGCACCAGGCAACGCGCGAAGTGGCTCCGCTCCGTCCTGTCCCTCCCAGTCTTTCCCTAACCGCTTCGCCTCGCTCTGGCTAGCTTCCCACTTCCGCATCCCGTCACCTCGCCTCGCCACCAGTCTGGGCCCATCCCGGACCACCCGCACCAGTCCGTTCCGCAAACTCCCTGCCAGCTTGATCTGCCCCTATTGGCTCCTTCCACCCACCCCACTTCCCTCTCCCAGCAGCTCGCCATGCCACAAGACGTATCACCAACCCGCCCCATTTCGTACCAACCTGTTCTACCTCACCCAGCCCTGCCTTCCCAGCCATCCCGCTTCCCTCTCCTAGCGCCCCGTCATACCACTCGGCGTAGCGCCAATCCTCCCCTCTCCATTCCAGCCCGCTCTGCCGCGCCCAGCCCTGTTTTATTTCACGCCCTTTCCCCCCCCTCCAGTGCCGCCACCTGCGTCGTCCCCCAGCCCTCCGCTCCGACGCGCTCCGTCGGCCGCGCGCAGCTGATCAAAGTGACGGCTGCGGTGCGCGCGGGGGCGTGGCCGAACGCGAAGAGAGCGGCGAGGGCGGGCGGAGCGGGGGGGGGGGCTTCAGAAATGCGGTATCCGCCCGCCGCCGCCGCCTACGATGCGCGGAAGCGCGTGGAGGACGAAGCGCCTTTGGGAGATTAAGAAGCTGGCCCCGGGGTCGAGAAGGAGCTTGTTTGACCTCTGAGGCGCGAGCATGCTCCAAAGGCATCGCCATAAAAAAACGGTAGGCGCAAGAACATATTGGGGCAGAAAAAGAAGGAAGGATCATACTATGTCGTATTTTATTAAAATGTTTTGAGTTAAAATGTGTACAAGCATCACATAATTCGATCGATTGATTGATTCTTGCTGAGTCAAGGTCACAAACTTCAAATTCTCTGTGGTGCCTGTGATCACATTCTCTTAATAAACTACTGGTGCGAAAGTAGCGCATATTTTCTAGCATTATTTCTAATATTGGCAATTTAAAAAAAAGAAATTTATCGAAAATGAGTCCTGCACCGTTGTAAGCGTTTTTTAATCTAACCGAGGAAAAAATTAAAGAAAAAAGTGGTAGCGTTTTTGAGAATGTTTTAAATAAATTGCTTAAAGAGCTTGCAGTAATTAGGGTAAAACTACTTGCCGTTTTCAAACAAATGTTCATGATGTTATTTAAAAATTTAATTTTATAGAACAGATTTTATTTAATAAAATAATCTGCGTCAATACTGTACTTTTGTAGGATTAATTAAAATACAGAGAATTCACCCAAAAACATGGCCAGCACCACATTCTTTGTGTACTTTGCTACATGTCAGGAAAAAAATTTCTGACGAAAAATTTCCGATTTCTACCGGAGAATAACAATACTACTTACTTTTTACGATAAAGTAAATGATGCATTATTAATAAATGCATTATTAGCCAGCTTATATTACTCTCAATAAGAAGTGTTCAATTACATGAATTTGTAAATATTTGAGAAAAACTCTAGTTTGCAATATTTATGTTACAAGGAAAAATGAAAACATTAGTTATGCAATTAGTTTTAAACAATTGTGTAAACAATGTACAACTGCGATTTTCTCAAGAAATAAAATGTGTTTTAAAATATTTTTAATACGATAAAATCTTTATTTAATCCACTAATTTTACTAAAACTTTAATTTACACGAAACTAAAATTTTAATTTACATGAAAAATATCAATACCCATTAAAATTTAACTTTGGATTGTTCTGATATTAAATTGTTGATTTTTTATAAATTCTGTGATAGGTGAGATCGTAATCAGATTATACAGTCTTCGCTGTCTTCAGATGCCGTGTATGAATATAAACTTTTTGTATCTCATTTAATCAAATTGCAACGACTGTTGAGAACATATGACTTAGTTTCCTCATTATATTTTTTGTGGAACGCGAATGACAATAACATGCACTAGCCACTATTAAGAATTGAAATATAACCACAACGTTGTTTGTTACTGCATTGACCAAAATGAACAATTCTAACATTTGAAGAATATTTTTTTAAATCGCATTGCTGAGACAATCTCAATGTTTCTTTTCTGCCTTACAATCGAATACTCAATCAATATGCTGTTATTATAATTTAAGAAATTTATCAATTAACTCGTATTTTTTTTAGTTTTCGTCCTTCAATCTCTTTAATGTAAGCTGAATACATAATTTAAACTTTTTCACTCTCGTAAGTTAATCTGAGGTATACAAAGGTTTATTTTGAGAAGTCCTTAGAATTGAAAGTAGGGTAATAAAGCAAATTTAAAAATACAAAAGTATATTAGATAAGCTGGAAATTCCCTTCATTTTATGCAGTAACATTCACGAACATCTCATCTTCTGCCCACCCTCATGTTGAAGGCGGTGGAGGCTTCGGGGTAGGCCGAATGTCACGCGTCCCCACCGAAGACAGCCATATTGCACGGCCCTCGGTCGATGCTTTCGCTCTTCATTGGTCCGTTAATGAGCCAAATACAGTGGAAATTAGATTTCCTGCTAAATCGGAGTTCTGATGTCGTCTTGATGGAAGCACGGGGAGCATGCTGACGTGATTCTCCGAGTTTCGTCGCTCGTAGAATCTTGCGAAAAAGGGCACCGCGATGCGTAATTAGAAAACAATACGTGTTTCATGAAGTACTGACATTTACATGGGATTCAAATCAGTTAATACTTCAATCAAATTAGTTTATAATAAACTTATTTTCAATTTTTAAGAGAGTATACGGTTGAAAAATTTCAGTATTCATTGACATATATCTACTATCAAATCTTCATTTTGGTGTCAAATAAAATGCGAATGTTTTAAAATGAAAGGGTTTTCGTGGATTTGCTGTGAACGCGCCCCCTAAGTTGCATAGCAAGGGGAGTCTACAACTATATTTCTCTTATGAATGTGTGACAGTTGATAATCTAACGAACGTGTAAGGAAAATAGTATGAAAGTATTATAAATATATTACAATTGATATTATCCCTAAATTTATGAATATATTTATATATTTATTAATCATGAAAGCCTGAAAACTAACGATAAATCTTTATTCCTATCACCGACGTTAGAGAAATACTTTAAATTCACATTATAGTGAACCAAGTGTAAACAAAATGTTATAATGACGTACTGGAGACGAGAAAAGTTATACAATAATTAGTAAATCTTCAAATTTTATATCAGATCATTTAATTTCCTCCTATAATTAAATAACGACTATTTAATTCAATTTAAATGGGAATAAATTGGAATCACCATAAAAAGATAATTTGCTCTGGTCATTACAGTAAATTTATATAATATTTGTACCAACAATACGGTGGTACAAATATTACATAACGAACATGTGCCAATTTGTCGTAAAATAAAACATGTTTTAGTAACTATAAATTCTGAAGAATGTGTTGGTAACGTTTCTTACTTCACGACATATTCAGTAACTGATGAAAATTGTAATCATATAATACAGATTAAATTGTGGAGTATTATTCTCGGTATATATATATATATATATATATATATATATATATATATATATATATATATATATAAAATCATTTTTATGTTTATTATGAATTAATTGGTCACCATTGCCAATATTCCGAGCTTTGCAAATAATTGTTTTAAAATTGAACATAGTATCATATTGGACCTCGAAAGTGCCATGTTCTAGACTGTGTGTCACGTCAAATACGCGCAGTACTGCGTGTATTTCATATAATTCAAATATTATCTAGCGTTTACTGTCAAATAGGATAGAAAAAGCTTATAGTTAGATATGTGCAATTAAATTGAACAGAATATTAAATAATCAATTCACATTTACATAGGTGTAATAATTACGAATATTACTGACCATTTGAGCTTTGGAGTACAGATTCTCAGAAGAGCTAATCCTTGTAAGTAGTTCCTGAGGTCGCTCACAGCCGATTGTCTCTGCAACAATACTCACTGGGAGATCCTAGGAATCGAGTTCCACTGGTGGAATTTCGACACTAGCTACATAGCTACAAGCAACTAGCTCGATAATTAGATTACCACCCTTCAGAGGTAAATTCTAGTAGCCGGCTTTTCTAATAGGTAGTTTCTGTGATATTTTCGACCAATAACACGCAAATTCCGAAGCAGTACCTTAATAAATAGGTGACGAAATGCGAGCAAACTTTCCTTCCTCTCCTTTGTCCTATTCTAGCCCCCCTATATATATATATATATATATATATATATATATATATATATTGAAACGAAGAACGTTCCTATAATAAGAACTATTAAAAAATCACAAATTCTAAATTCAAAACAAAACATTTGAGTTGATCAGCGCAGTAACGCCGCCGCCGCCGACACCAACGTTCAAATCGGGGGAAGCGGCGAGACGAGCGACATTGCATTCGGTGAAGCACGGACGTGGCTGTGATGCGCCCAGGAGATGGTCCGCAATTATTCAATACAGTTTGGGATAAGTGAGGCCGCCGAGTGTAGAATAAAGTTCGCCAAGGATTGGTAGTTAAATGATTAGCTGAAGTGAAATTGCGCATCATAATTGAGAAAGACCAATAAGATAGTAGTTCGCGTGGCCGGTGGGCTAGTGTCGTGATCCCGCACGGGAACAACATAATAGTGGACAGTGCCGAACAGACATCTGTGCGAAGCCGAGAAAGGTCACTGAAAGGATTAGAATAGCCGACGAACATTAATCTCGCGTCGTTCGTTCCCGTATTTGTGAGACATTGTTCACACCGGGTGGGGCGGACCCCGGCGAAATCATCAGCCATTACGTTGGGTCGGAGGAGCTGATCGCCGAGGGAGGGCGAATCCCCGACGGGCTTCGGGGCGAACCGAAGCTCACCGAAGCCACCACCGCCGTTGCAACGACGGCCCCGGACGCAAGCAGATGGCGTTTTAAAGGTCGAGGTAGTGTGTACCTTGGAGTCGATCGGCGCGCTTGTTTTCAAGGCCTAAGCATTACTGTTTGTAAATACTATTTGTAAGGTGTATTCTTTGGCTATTAAAACGTTTAGATGTATAAAAGAGTTTATAACAATTCTATTACCATGTTGCGCCAAATTCCTGGAGACCCATTCATGAAAATGTACCTGTCCCTTGCATAATTTTATTGTCGTGAAAGTACCGCAATATATATGTGAGTTACATGGACTATACCACTACACATGTCAGAAGACCAGTCAGGAGCATAGAGTTTGTCCTGGCCGGAGCAGTGGCCCAACCCAAAAGATATAGAGAGATTAGAAGATAGAACAAACAAACCTTTTGGCCAGTGCTGCCAACATCCTTACAGGTTATGTCCATGCACTCATTTTGTCAGTGCGTTCGTTTACAGTTATCTCATTTGAAAATGGCTTCATCACAATCTTTTGCAGTGTCATCGTCCTGTATGACATTTATTTGTTTTCCGACATGTCGAATTGGTTTCTTTTTAGAGTAACTCCTCTATACCAGGAGGGCGAAATTCCCCGCAAATCAACGTGTTGTTCGACGCCGAACGTGACTACTCGGCCACCTCAGGCACCTTCTGGGATCAAATATTCATTACACTAATGGGTCTGAAAGCCACAGTAGTTGATGCGTCAGGAAACATTACTCAATCAAACCTCTAAAATAGGAACAGAAGATTCAAATTGACCTCATAACGTAGATTTCAGTGAGAACAATGCAGTTCAACTTCATACAACTTAAGACCTTGAAAACAGAATTTTAATCGCCACTTTACCACCCAATGTTACTAGGGTGACAATGTGTGATAGGGTGGCATTTGTTTCGGATTTCATGTGTGCCAGCTGAATTCTTCCTTAATATTATACAATTCTATATACTTCTTCTGTTAGATGCTTCCCAGAGAGTAATTACTTGTCCATTATTGAAACAGTATGGTTTTTGGTTAATGCCAACTAATTTGTTGTACAAAATCTTCAAAGTTTCTTAGCATATAAACATGGAAGTGTTTACACTACTTCTTAGTCCATTAATAATTTGCATGATGAAGGAAATTTGAAACATGAAAAAAAGCGACCCTCCAAAAATGTGACGAGTTGACATCTATTTCATCACGAACTCCTTGCGAAATAACACAGATATTGATTCCAGTACACAAAAGTGGAAAATTAGTACACATCCAAACGCAGAACAATGCATTTAAGTTTCATGTGAAAACGCCTTATTAACTGTTTCTTCATTCCATTCCCTTTTCAATGATTGATTTAATAGTGATTTCGGGCACGTAAACTGCTAAGATCATCAGTCCGTAAGTGTAGTGCATGTTTTCCTCACGAGGTGGCGGTTATCTTCCCCGGCTGGATGGTAAGACCCAGTGCTGACCATTCCGTCGGTTAGCCGAGTTTTCCACAACCTGGTTTCTTCCATCAATGGGGCACTAGCCGGGATCTGCTCTAAGCTCCTGATCGGTCTGCAAGATTGTGTCGTAAGGTAGTGCATATAAGTGGAAGTGTGTGAAAGTAAGCGGGACAAGGAAGAGGAAGGAAAAATCGCGAACGGCCCGTGTTCCGTTTGTTAGATTACAGCTCCGGCATTCGTCTGGTGTACGTCGGAGAAACCACGAAAACCACGGATCGACCAGAACAGCCGGCCGCTAGAATTCTCCTCCACTTCGCAGCTGAATGCAACGCCTCCAGTCAGCAGTTATCTAGCCAGTGTTGAAAATCCTTCCAAAGTCGGCACTCGAACCAAGGACCTCCCGGTCTGAGGCACTGCAGTGACATCAGTTGATAACCTGAGCTACCTCTCCCGGGTCCTCTTTTTCAAGAATCTATTTTTTTCAATCAGTGTATTCGAGTAACGTTTGCCCTTTGTACATCTTGCCCTTCGCGAGTCCAGCGACAGCGTCCAGCTTGTATCCGGCGCCCGGTCAGAGGCAGGGCCCCCCAACTCCCATGTAATGCGGTGGGAACCATTATGGTGGCGCGCTCTGCTGCATCATCTTCTCACAGGCACTAAAACACAAACTGCTGCCAACGATACTTTAAATGTGCGTGGCTGCTGCGTGAGTTCGCGGGTCACAAGCAGGCCCACAATGTTACAAAAGATAATGCGCTTTCTTCAAAGGTTTCTTACGAGTATAGATTATGAATAATTGAACATTTATAAGACACTTTTCGTATTTCTCTCAAATTAGCCAGTTTGTACAAGGGAAAGTAGGCGAGCCTAAACTACAGCTGCCCCCTGTGACACTAGCGCCTCCTATAGTAACACCCTGCAGCGTTTTCCCCGGTTTCGATGGAGAGGTGCAGGACTCTGGTCAAAGGTCTTAATCGTGCGCGGCGTCTGGGAACAGGGGACGCGCAGTTTTTACTCGCGCCGCCGCCCGAACGGGTGGATTATCGCGGGGGGGAGTTATTTCGTCGGCGCGTAGCGTGCTCCGCGAAACAAACGCGCGCGCCTTTCTGGAAGTCCATTAGCCCGAGCGCCGCCGCGCCCGACACTGGCGGATGGCAGGCGCTGGCCGCAAGCGATCGCACGCAAATGCCCACTCGAGGTGGAGCAGAAACGCGACAGATGGAAAGAAAATGTCGCCGAGGCGTGCGGTCGTCATTGTGACAGCGTTAGCACAGGGAGGGTGTCGTTGAGGAGAGCAGCTAAATCGAATCAGAACTTGTCATCAATTTTATTTCCTCAAATGTCACTTAAGTGGTATAGATAAATATTACAATAAAATTGGTACACAGGATTGGTCCTTGTGAGTAGAGAAACAATTAGTTGTGCCAACATTTCGAAATATTTAATTTCATCAGGGCTAGATTATAAAATATTAACAATGCAGGAGGACAACAAACATTTCAACAAATTGGTTTATTAATTAATTAACATTACACAAACAAAAACAAACAATAATTATAATTCATAAAATTAAATAAAATATATGTTGGTGTTTTATTTAGCTTAGTATATAATTTTTTGTCTTTTATTATTATTCATCAACGGTCATGATTCTACAATGGAAGACAAATATTGTTAGGCCTTGGTAAAAACATTTTTTTTAGAAATAACTGTCATTGTGGATAAATGTGGTTAAATGTTCCTATATGCAGTAATCAAAATCCATGTTTTATGGGTCCTTGACGCGGAAAAATTGGTTGATTTCAAAACGTCTCTCCGACCGCTTGTCCTGTCTGTCTGTCCGTTCGTCCGTATATCCATCAGTAGTGGACGCTAACGCCTGAAACGTGTAGATGAATTTCTCCAAAATTTATATTCCCCGATCGATCTGAGCGAATTCAAATCCCTCCCAATTTGAAACTAGTATTTTTCTTTTGGGAGTAATTACTTTACACGAAGTTTTAATAACGTCCTCGAAATTTTCGTCAATGGTTTCAAATTGTTTAAATTTTTTCTCTGATAGTGTAAAAGGATGTTTATGTCTTATATGAAATCTCTGATCTTAGAAAATTGCAAAACATTTTGGAGAGTTTCTAAAACTACAACGTTGGTGATAGATTTTTTCCTTAATGAAAACTGTTTTTCAAAGACATTGAAAAATGTCAAGAATATTTTTTCAAAATTATTATTAATATTAATAATAATTTTGCGTGGAATGTAGGCAATTTTTAAAAAAATTTTAAACGGTTTCATAATAAGTGGCTCAGGGTATCAATTGATGACACTGCAGTGCCTCTGATCAGAGGGCATTAGGGATCGAATCTAGACAACGAGAGGATTTTCGACACTAATTAAGCTAGGTCGAAATCACCCGCTGCCTAGAAAAGAATACTGGGGGTCAGCATCTCTGATGGTAGTTTTCTGTGGTTACTCTGAATAACACGAGGCGAATACCGGAGCAGTACTCTAACAAATCGCCATGAACTGCGCGCGATTTTTCCTTTTTCTTTCCTTCCTCTTTCTCGTCCTATCATCACCCTTTACTTACCCGTATTTTTACATCAACTAAACTACTACCCAGGTAGGGTAGTAGTTAGTAGGCTGAAGCGGTGTTCCACTGGTGGGAGATACATAGCTGGGGAAAACCTTGCAAGTCGGCGCCGGATCTCGCCATTCAGCGGGAGATCCCCACCTCTCAGGATAAAAAACGTACAATTCTCTTACGGGATTTAATTACCTTAGCAGTTGACGCGCCCTGGAACACTAAACAATCAATCAACGGGTTCTCGGAAATTCTGAAATCAATGGGATCCACTGTGAAAGTATTTTTACTTTTAAAGAAGTGAATTAAAATATAATATTATTTGGAAATTGAAATATTGTGCGAAATACATTTAAGGAGCGTTTTTAAAATTTTTTGAGAGGTTATCGCTGTTCTGGGGATCTAGCTATTTAGAACGTACACGCCGACGTAACGTTTACAAAAGTATTTGCAATAAAAAATCACTAAAATTAAGATTTGGAATTTCTAATTTCATTACCAAATTAACAAATCTGGGATCATACGTGAACATGCAAGGAATATTTGGAAGAACATTAGGGAACATTTATGAGAACATTTGAGGTAACACTTGTAGGATCATTTGAGGGAACAGGATTACTTAAGGGAATATGTGGGTGAACATTTGTGGAAACCTATGGGAACCTTTTATGTACATATTAGGAAACACGTAGGGAATCCTATGGGGAACGTGCGTAGGTATAACATAGGAGAATACATCAGCTTAAAGTGTCGTGTGTTCAAACTCTGCCTAGCGCATCGACGTCCTTTTTCATTTACTATTCGGTAACGCTCGAAAGGATTCTCTATAAAATCGAATTCTAATTACACGACAAATTTCAGTAAATTGAACTACGCAGAGTGTAATTGCATCTAATATCTTTCAAAGTAGAATAGTTATTTTTTTCATTCTATGATATACTACGAGTAATTTGTTTATGTACTATATTGTTATGTCTAAACATACTAAGCACTATGATAATTGTTTTAATTCTTCTATTGTTAAATGAGAAGCAATGTAAACAGCTTGTTATAAAATCGATAAATAGCTCATTACGTAATGGACAACTGTGCCAAGTTCATACACTTGAAACAATAAATAAATAAAAATATAATCGAAATAAGCATAACGAAATTTTTTGCTCTGAAGTGATTTTTTAATAAAGTAAATTAAATTAATTACTTGATACAGTAATTTTTAATTAAATAATTTTTTTGTTTTCGGAAGATCGTCTGTTTAATAGCACATAAAATAAAAGTGTGTTTTTATATATTTAGATCACATTCAGATCCTTCTATGAGAATCTTAAGCACATTAGTTCATTAACAAAAGTCTTTGAAATTAATAATTGTATTGCCATAACATTAATATGAAAAGCCTTTTTATGTGTAAAACAATCAGGACTCCGTAGTTCTATAATATTTAGGTTAGGTTATATCGACTTTATCTTATAAGCTTCACGCTGCAATTTTCTTAAATATTTTTAAAAGAAATTATTATTTGATTAAAATTTCAAGAAGTTTTATTTTTAAGTTAATTATTGATCACGGCTTTTTTTATACGATTACTGATAATTGCAACTTAATTAATGTTCGCCGTTCGAAAAAAAGGAAAATCTGGATATCAATCCAAAAAGAGAAATCAACTGCTTGATTTCAATTGTGCCTGCTTGCTGATTATATGTGTACGATATTTTCTTTCTGTTTGAATGTTTCTTTCAATGTAAATAAAGTAGGACAGACCGATTAAGAAAAAAATAATATTCTGAGTCTAATTCAAAAATTACGGGGTAATAACATTATTATAAGCGAATCGGAAAGGGTGGAATACGAATCGGAAAGGGTGACAAACAAGTTACACAAAACTGAGTCAGAAATTTGCAAACACACCAAATCGTTGAATCAACATCAAAGGGAAAGTGCTGGAAAGTGAGGAGTGGAAGGCTTCCGTGGCAGCGCGATAAAGTGCAAACAGGCGAACTCCAGTTGAAAATCCAGAAACTCTCGAAGCGATTACGCAAATGAAGCCAACAATCCCCAGCCAACTCATTCTAAACACCGCAGCTAAAATGCAGAAAGAGACACCCTCCACTAATCTAGGTGTACCATATTCATTCAAGTTTCATTTGTTATTTGATTTAACCGATGTGAAGCCATTTCAAAATGAGCGAAAACCTTGCATTTTATTTCGATTTTTAAATAAAGTTGGATTTACAGCTCATCTTCTTGACTGGATACGAAACCTCTAATCACACTCAAATTTCTGCATCCTGAGAGGTACCATCCCTACGTGATATCCAATTCAATCCCCAAGCGCATTAACCGGAGTAATCAAGCAGATTACCGTTAGTTAACCCATTATATCCCCTTGTGAATACTAATCAGGTATAATAATATAATCCCTAATGATGGTAGACCATGAATTGTAGATAAGGGATGTGCAGAACTGTTTGGAAATTTCGAAATTACTACTTCTTGTCACCAAAAATAAAAGTATTGAATTATTTCAAAATAAATTGTGATTTGTGAGTAAATATTTCAGAACATCGCATTTTACTTTCGACGTTTTACACTTTTGTGTCTATATTCAACCGTATATTTGACCAGAATTCCTGAATTACCACAGTATGTTTCACTTGCGCCTTTTCGTCCTTCTACCGTACACTGTTTCTTAACATTAATGAGATTAAAATGGTTCCAAGATTATCCGCGTGACGAAAGGAACATCAACACAAAATGGAAGACCAACTCAGGATTACAATAACAAGAAAACTAGCATAAAATTATATTTAATATTAAGCTTTTAAACTTTCAAAGTGATCTTATTTATCAGAAGAACCTGAAACCCTATCAATAGATGACAAAAATGTGGACCTTAATATCAGTTTCAAATGATCAGATGAAAGTATTTTGTTTTCTTTGTTGCATTCACAGTTTTATCTGAACATTTATACATTTGAACATTTGAGCACCTGTGCATGCCGTAAAAGTAACCGCTTTTGATTTTGATTTTTGAGCATCGTCTGACGTGTAGCGCTAGTGCTAAAATAGTAAATTATGGATCGAGCGAGTATTGTAAACTTTACACGAGTGTATTAACACCCATTACATCGAGTTTCGTGTGGTACATTTCTACAACTTATGGTAACTTTTATAAGTTAAACGCTATTGAATCGCTTCGTGGCAGTTGAAATGCAGGATACAATCAAGTCCACCTAGCGGTCATCTTCCTAACCCAACCCTACCCTTTCGCCAACTTGCCGCACGTAGATTTAGTTATCAGGCCGCCTGCCAGGAAGTACAGCGCTAGTCAAATAGGATCAACGTGAAATTACGATCCAATTTATTTTAAATAATATTCCACGTAAAAATACTAATAATAAAGGAAATTAAATGACAAGCATAATATAATATTAAATGCCATTTTATTGTACACAGTCAAACAAAACATTTACTAGAACGATTCTCAATAATTAATGAAGTATCAATATTGGTTTGTAAACTTCTCTATGAGTGGTCAAGAACCTGTATCACAATGAAATCTGTATCGTAATGAGTATCGTTATGCAACTGGTTGCACTCATCAATCGACAGACTTATACAATGCGAGTAGAAAAATGAAATTTTTAGCACCTGTGCATCCCCTAAAAGTAACGAATTATCAATAAAAAGTGGACGAATTTTGAAAATATTGAGGCATCATGTAAATAACCAAATGAAATCAAAATATCCTTTAAATAAAAATAAACAACATTATCCGTCTGAAGTTCGGAAGGATAAATCGATGAAATCAATGTTGAGAAAGAACACCTGGAAGATTTAGGCATTTGCAATCATCACAGGCTGTCTGACACACGGACGGACGGGCAGACAGACACACAGAGAGACAGCAATTTTTTTGCTGTCAACAAATGTTTTGGCATGAAGACCACATGTTAGTAAAACATAGTTTCGAATTACACATAATGTTAATAATAACAATAAATTAATGTAATATGAAATTAATAATAAAAAATAATTTACTACATACAGTAACAAGATGTATCAAAAACTCGCCAATTTCTGCCTCAGAATGAATGCCACTTTTTCTCATTACTTGGTAAGTACTTAGTAAGACGAGAAAGTAAGAAATAAAATTATGATTATTCTATACATCTGTTTCGTTTCTATTTAAAATAAAAAAGTGCTTTTTAATCTGACAGACTAGCTATTTTCACAATACTTCCAAACTTTTCTTTATATACTTTTGATACTAAGTGATTTAAAGTTTGTGAACACAACAAGAAAATTCCATTACAATCTTCTGAACATTTTTCGCGCGTAAGAACTTTGCTTTTATTTCGTGCTGTAGAGGCAGGAGATTGAGAAAAAATACTTATGTTTAACTTTTGAGCACGCGCAAACTGAACGAACGCAAACTCTTTTCTGTGTGTGCAAATGGCAAGGAGAAAATGAAGTCTTGCAGATAGTCTCTTTCTTTTAGCGTCTTCGAGATAAGCGCTATTTTACATTCCCGAAACGGAAGAAGCATTTTATGAACGAATGCGTATCAAATGAAGAAGAAAACACACGAAATATTCAGTTGTTTTTTTTTTCAATTTCTATCCAGTTCTCAAAGTTCTTGCAAAATAGATTCTACTATTATCTGCGCAACTGCTTGGGCCACCGAATCATTCCCCCACTCCTTCACCATCATTAGTTAAATTAAGAATTAATACAGCAAGGAAGGTTGTTGATCTGATTACCAGACGTTTTCATTCCAATGTAATAGAAGCTATTTTCCTAGCTCCATAGTAATACAAGTGTCGATTTTGATATACCAACTGCTGCCGAATTAACCAAATTTCTCTTACTTTGTTTCCTTTTAGGGAAATGAAGGCTCACGTAAATGATCACAGATAAGAATTGGACCCATGCAAGCATACTCCAGTTTGATAATTATTGTTTTGAATGTTTTACTCAACGAACACTAACAATTTATTTCAAAGTTGAAAAATAATATATGAACAATATTAAAATAAAAGATAATCCGTTTGGATAAATGTTACTTTGAAGTTGATACTAATTTCATTATTTTTCATACGAAACGGCCAACCCTGAATTGTCCATTATAGCATCTTAGGCTCATAGGAACAATGTAAACTTTCTAACGTAGCAAATCATTTAGATGAAAGTGTACAGAATATCAAATAGTCAGTTAATATTATCATCAAAGATGATTTAATTTCCTTCAATTTAAGTTAACAAAGTTTTCAAGATTCTGCTTAATTCCAACCAGTCGTGCTACGGAGAGGGGTATGCGAAATAGGTTAATCATCAATTACGTAAAAGAAGATTCAAATATCCATGGAATGATCAATTTGAAAAGAAGCTTCAATTAAATCCTTAAAATCTTGGATACTTAAACTTTCTTCTCCTTTCTATTCTACTCTTACACCTTGACCGGCCAGACATTTCAACACGATTGGCAAATCACTAAACATTTTTATATGTATTTAAATCCGGTATTCGAAAGTCCTATATCTTCCATAATTTTCTAAATAACTTTTACAAACCCGTCTATTTCTACTAATAGATGTTTAATCATTCCTATTGAACTATTCTTTTTGTAACAATACAAAAATGTTAGTTGTACTTCTGTAATTCAATTCTTTGAAAGGCATAATTAGGTTGAACAAGAAAATATTTTTAATAAAGTTAAAAAATTACTCATTTGTAAAATACGTATTACAAAATATACCTCTTTCCTCTCCTGTCTTCATGTTTCCCAGTATAACCTCTACGTTCCTCACATTTTGCTCGCATATTTCTCATATTTGAGTAACGTTTGGCTCTATACTCAATTTCGAATACACCAGATATTTCTTAAATGAAGCAAATACTTTATACCTGGAGAAACCAAACGGAAACTTCAAAATGTTGGAGCTTTGAAAGAGAGCCTTTGGAAAGAAAAGATAAGAGAAAAAAGCAGCGTGGACGGGCAGTGGGCATCTCTCAGCGCCGTTTACGCTTGCGCACAAACGCCCGGGGGAGTGGTTCATTAACTGGAGCGAAGCTTCATGAAGCCCGAGAGGGCACTTTTTAAATAGCAACAGGACTTGTTTGCTGAGCCTCCTAGAGCCAGGGGTGCTGAGCGATCCTCAGGCTCGTGGTCGAGCAAAGCAAAGAAGTGTTAAAGACAGGAGGTCGAAGCACATAAAATCTTGCAAAGAGGAGCAGAACATCCAAAGAAGAACATAGAAATTCGGGAGAAAAATTCAAAGTGCGCACGTACATACTACAACATTTGCACCAAGAAGTTCGTGGCATAGTGCTGTTGGCACAAAGTTGGCCGAGAGAGCTTACTTTGAGTAACTTAACGACTGAAAATATGTTCTTTTGAAAGCAATCAAAAAAATATACTTACAAAAATAGTATGTAACTTGCATCTTTCAGGGAAGAACCGTACGATAAATTTTGAATAGATTATCATTCAAAACATCTTATTTAGTAAGAAGCCGCTATTGGTTCAATAACTTTATTTTATGAAATGTAATAAATTCAATTACAACAAAATAAATATATAATAGTAGTAACATTGAATAATATACTATACAAATGATTTTATTGAAAAGTGGTATTTGTGATAATAAAATATTAAAGTGAAGCTAAAAATAAATGTATCACGTTGTAGAGGATATTGAAGGAAATTGATAAGGCTACTTTCTCTAGTCCAGATATTCTTCATAGAAAATTTTCGAGTCTGATCATTGTGTCGCAGCTTGTCTGAAGTATAATTCGTAACTTCAAGTATTGTTTAAAGAAAACAGCATTTCAGAACAAGCTTAGTAATCATGTATACAGGTATTCACAATTAAAAGCGATAAATATACGTGCGTTGAATATAAAGTGCTAATGTCCTTGACGCCATCGGATCTCTTCAACGTGCAACCTAAGGATACTTACAGTGTATGATTCATTAAGTGAACGAGGCATTTCCCCCTTCCTCTCATCTGCTTTGTCCAGATAATTAACTGCCGCTATCAATCCGAAGGTAAAGAACCCTTAGATCGCTGCCAACTAAATCGCCTCCACGAAGGGTCTCCTGGCAATTGAGGAGATTACCCCTAACTACCTCTCCCTGGGGAACAGTCGTGGACCGGCGTTTCCTTCCCCTCTATTAAAGGTCGATGGCTACCAGAAGTTATCGCATTTTCGTGAAGGTTAACGGTTCCAAGACCTCAAAAATCTATTCTTCATAAGCAATTCTCTTTACAAATACGTAAAAGTGACACGCCAATAGTTCAAATTAGTTAAATCGAATCATGGTCGTAACACATGACCTTAAAGAGTAATAAACACACTCATGAATATTTTATTTACAATTAAATATTTATAAAATATATTGCATAAAACATAAATATCAGAGACATTTTCCAATACGGAAATCTAGTGTCGTAGTCGTAATCATTATCGTCAATCAGGAAAATGTGTTTTTGCAAGTCGTACAATCGAAAACATACGTAAAACTAGGTACTACTTGGAACGAAAAGACTAATAGTGCCTAAACGCGTTTATTGGACATCTATCTTTTGACGCTGTGTTTTCTTTTATAAGATTTAATAAGGCATGTAATATATTGTACATATTTTTATCTTCAAATAAAAAGTATGCATTCCTAGATAGCTTTAGAATTTCACTATAGCATATTTATTTTGTTTGTATTAGGGATATGTATGGCAATTACATTGCCCTTTAGATAAATAACGAAGTTTCGTGACAATCTCTGTACCGTAAATATACACAAAACTTCCAAATCCAAAATAGATACGTTAGTTTATTACTGACACATTGAATTAACTTGCGGTAAAAATTAACCATAAAGCTCTTGCCATATTTTACTGGCATCATAGATATTGTAGGTTTCATTATTTCCATGATTATTGTATTTTTTGCGGTGAATTTCTGTTTCGTGGTGGCGGCAAAAACTACGTAAAGTGTAGCTTTGAAGAACACATTTATCGTAGCAGACGAAACATAGAACGTCATCCATACCCGTCAATCGAAATCCCGTCATGGAATGCCGGCACATGAACAGTAGAATTCTCTAGAGAATTGCCGTGTTACGTCTTCATTCAGCACTTGCAAAAACTTTTTATTATTAAATTAAAAAATATTCTATCGCTATTTGAGAATTTAAGTCACGACGCAGCACTTACTGAGAAACCTAGAATACGATTATTATTCTGAATTCACAATTGAATGTGAGGAACCAATATTAATTCCTTGGAATTTCCGCTTTTAAATCGTGCTCCTTTCAGAGTCTCGTAATAATTGGGAAGCGTACCCACATCTTCCCTTCCAACGTGCAACAGCCCAAGATAGCGGCACGTGGCGACCTCGAAGGGGTACGTGACCTCGAGCCCTCGCGCGGGTTAGGCGACAGCGGCGCCGCCAAATCTAGTTGCCGCCTCATCCCACGGTGTTCCGGCAGCGGCGGCGGCGGCGGCAGAAGCGGATGTGGTGGAGACGACGGCGATGGCAGCGTTGCAGAACAGCAGTGAACGGAAGTGAAGGAGGCGTTGGTGGTGGCAGCACTGACGGTCGTGACAGAGGTGGGGACTGGGGGGGGGGAGTGAGTAGCCTATTTATTGATTATTAGCCTATTTATTAATTTCCGGCACGTCAATTTCTATGACAATTAATTCCACGAATGAAGATCGTTTTATGTTGGTGTTTTTGGTGTTCCTTCCTGTTGAAACAAGAGATACGGCATCGACCTGCACTACAGTTTGAAAGTTTTTTCTCTTATTAAGGTATCTCCCCAGTCAGGGAGCACCCCTGCCCAGGCATACCCAATGTTACCGACTGGTCTCACGATATTTGTAGTAGTTAAATATTTGAGTCGACGGTAGCACTGGAGACCGCGGTGACTGAACGGGAGTGACGGAGGCAATAGGGGCGGAAGGGTTGGCATCACTGATGGCCGCAACAGTGATCGGAGCTGGGGGTGAGTAAGGAGCCTATTTATTGATTTCCGGCATGTTACTTTCTGAGATCATTAACCCCATAAGTAAATATCATGTTATAACCTTGGAGGAAGTGGTGTACCTCTGTGTTGAAACACGAAATACGGCGTCGATCTACACATCAGTTTGTGAGGTTTCCCTCATTCAGGTATCTCCGCACCTATGGGCCAGACAGCATCCACTCCCGGTCATTCTCTATGCTATCTACTGGTCTCTCGGCATACTAATAAGTGTAGTCTACGTAAGTGTGTGAACATAAGAGGAGAAGAAGGCATCGAATATAAGAAGGATTGATCGCACACAATTCGTAGCTCGTTTATTAGGGTGCTGCGTCTACTAGTTTCGATCGAGGAAAGGACGTAATACTGCCAACCAGTGAAGACGATTGCTAGAATTCTCGACCAAACTGATAGAATTCGCCCTTCTCTCGTAGCAAACTACCAATCAGAGCCGGTGGTTGCTGCAATTCTCTACCAAACTGATAGAATTCGCCCTTCTCACGCAGCAAACTACCCATCAGAGAAGGTGGTTGCTACAATTCTCCACCAAACTGATAGAATTAGCTCTTTTCACGCAGCTTCTGTCGACGTTCCACCACCGCTAGGATTGGAACCTTAGGATCTCCAGGTCAGCGAAGCCGCACAGGCAACAGTGTTGCTGCTGAACCATTGCTGCTGGTGAGGGTTTGAAGAGAAGGTTGACGAGTCGGTGGAGGCGGTGTTGCCGACGATGTGAACCCGGCAGTGACCGGGAACGAGAGGGAAGGTCGACATTTACTTCAGAAGAACTGTTCGCGTCACCATGGCAGTTCTCAACACTGCCTGCTGTCGCCTTTGCAAACTCTCTACTCTTGATTGACGTGCGGAAAGCAAATGGCTTTATTTTTTAATGCAGAATAAATTTCGTATAAAGATTGGACAATAGAGCTAATGTGTCAGAGAAAAGTTTAATTTTGTAGACTCGTCCACCCTAAATAATCATAATATATGTTACTACTAACAATTTCCACTTTAGTGGAATTTCTCAATATTGCTAGCAATTTAGGAAATATGTCAATGTTTCTAAAGTTGCCGAGAAGACTAGTTCGTGTATCAACATTTTCATATTAAATGGTCACAAAATATTTAGCTCAGACTTCTTCCTAAGCGAGTTCTTAACGCATTTGGCGATCTTTCTTCAGACCCAATTATCACCTACTACTCTTCTCCACCTCAGACATTGCGAATATTCGCTTCAATGCTCTTCTCACGCCAGATAACTCCTTTACCGTCCATACAGCCCCCATCCACCTACCGGTTAATCCCAAACGCCACCCTATCTCCGCAGCTCACTTATCGTAATCCCTCTCCCGCGTCATGCTACATCACTGGCAACCACGTCTTGTGGCCCCGCCTCCGTCCTCGAATACAGCCACTCCACCTAAATCCACCCTGAGGTTGTCATCCACCGTCGCCGCCGTCCCTTGCTCCATATGCTGCACTTCCCCATTATCACATCCCGTCGGTTCTTGTCGTCTTTCTCCCCACCCCTCGTCCATCCTCCCGTCCCTTTCACCTGCGTCCTCTACTCCTGCTTCCACCGCCGCCGCCCTGCCCCCGTCTGCCCGTCCCCGCAGTCACCTGCTCCCGCCGCCGCCGCAGGGAGGCGGGTGACGTCAGGTGCGGGGGCCCTTTGCCGCCGCCGCCGCTCTTACATCGATCTCCAGCGCCCTCCTCCGAGAGGCGGGCGGCGTTTAAAGTGGAAGCGCAGCGGGGGAGCGAGGCCGCCGCTGGTCCAGGCTCTCGCGCGCCCTACTGCCCGATCCCTGCGTTGTAAGGAGGACTATAAGAAGGGACCGCTTTGACGGCGATGGCTTGGCCACTGCTGGCAACATAACTGCAGGTTGTGGCAGTGCAAGCGATTTGTCAGTGCGTTCGTTTACAGTTAGCTCATTTTTATATGGTTTCATCACTATTTCTTGCAAAATCATCGCCCTGCGTGACGTTCATTTGCTTTCCGAACTCTCAAATTGGTCCCTTCTCAGAATAACCCCTCTAACTAACGGTAGCGACAGTTACCAGCCTTCTGATGAGAGGATTTCTACACTTTGTTCTACACTCAAGGCGGACACGTGTGTGGAGAAACCAATGTTTTTTGCCCGGAATAATAATCCTCCAGAACACTGTAATATAACAGAAATAAAATTGTCTAGTGATATCATATAAACAAAATTACTACAGCTTTTACTGTTTTAGAATATTTAGTTTCCTTCCTTCATAATTAGAATTTGAATTTAAGGATACATGTATGTGAATACGATAATACTCATACAATAGAAATAATGGTCAAAAACAAGTATTTTCAAACCCCTAGAAAACTAGTTTCTAGAAAACTTCCAGATCGGATTATATTAAAATTATGTCAGAGTATAAATAAGTTCTTCTGAATAATTTAGTGTCAGTTTCACTTTAATATATTTTCTGTGTTTTTTATTAATATTTTAATTTATTAGGATTTTTTTATTTTGATCTTTAACCAATTTAGTTTATGTGGTCTGAAACTCTAATAAGTACGTAAATCAAATGTTGTAGGATTTTATATCACATATTTATCTAAATATTGAAACTTTGAAATAATTTACAGTTGTAGTTTTTTGTGAAATAAATTTTTTAAATATGTGTTTAAAAATTTAACATTTTTTTTAAAAAACGTGAAGTCATATCTCTTTATTTTGAATATAGGACATTTACTTTAGTCTACATTATTGAAAATAGCCCCCTAAATCTAATCCAAAAATTGCCACTTTCTATCTTTCATGTTTTCTTCTATAAAAGATTTATATGATAAAATGTAACATACGTTAATTTCACCTTGAACTTTATTTGACATTGTGTTTTCCTTTGAAGATTACCTTATATTTTGACATTGTAGAATACACGAAAATACTTTTAGTTTTTTAAACTATAATACACGGACATTCATAACAAATCGAACTTTGCTCTACAAAAAAACCTCGAGCCACGCTTTTACACGTGCAAACAGTTGTTTACAAAACAGAAGAGCGTAAACAAACATTAGAGTGCGGCACGGCCAGTTGTATCTGCACGCGCAGTGAAAATTCCCGTACAAAACAAAACAAAAACTAATTTTTCGACAAGATTACAACCACAGATATTATAAGTTCTATGGAAAAGAGCACATTAATATTACAATCTGAAAGATGTCATTGGAGTCTTTGAAAATATACTTAATATACTTATAGATAAAATAGTAATCTGACAAAAAATGTCATAAAACATTATAAAATTAGGCAAAAAAGACAATTACATTTAAAAAATTGGCCTAACGTCTCACCTTAAACTGATGGAAATACCGTGAATACTTCACGCTTCATATTCACTTAATGAAATAAACTTAAGAGCATCTGACAAATTTTATGTTAGAAAAGTATGTAAATGTTGGGGAAAGAATAAACGGCATAACGTTTCATAGTTTCGAAAAATGAAAAACATTAATTAATTGCATTATCATACACATGTAGCTTGCTTATATGCAGAAATTGTAGTGATAACAATTGGAAAGTTAGCGTGTATGGTTTCTGATGAAAATCCTACCTCTGCAACGCTCTCGCACATGGCGTGCCGCCCATTGCTTCCTTAGGTGGGGCGAAGCGCAGCAGTTGGGGAAATTGCTCTGACCTGTGAATGCGCTCACCGCCAGCCAGTGCAGGACGCCCGAGCGGACGGAGGTTGAGGATGCGAGTTCCAAGAAGCAACAGGAATGCATTGCGGGACTCCACTGTCAACGTTACGTTCACTCTTGGAAGAGCGCGTAACTAGAGTGCGTTACAAGAACGAGTTACGCAAGGCTCCGTCTAGTAGCGTGAAAGTAACGCTGATGAATGATTGTAATGACAATGGTTTCCGTGTGCTTTGCGTGAATCCATATCTTTATTTGGACAGTAATAAAGAATGACTCTCCCTCTCCGTCTTTTCCTCTCCGTCTTTTCCTCTCCGTCTTTTCCTCTCCGTCTTTTCCTCTCCGTCTTTTCCTCTCCGTCTTTTCCTCTCCGTCTTTCCCTCTCCGTCTTTCCCTCTCTCTTTCCCTCTCTCTTTCCTTCTCTTTCCCTCTCTCTTCCTGCCTCCCTCCCTCTCTCTCCACTGCAGATAAAATTAGAAGACATTGACTTCAGCAGATAAAAGAGTCGTTTTATATAGGGAAGCAAACCCTGGCCGAAAACATGAAAAATACGAAAGTTGAAATACACGGCCTATTTAAATACGCATCCCCACACTGGAAATCGCCTGCGTCTCAATAGAGTGAGGAAACAAACAGGGACGCTGAATACGTTGGTGCGGCAAGCCGCTCCACGGACAGGGTGCTCCTGACATGAAAGTGAAGGTGGACAGCTCTCACTAGAGATGGCTATGGAACGACTGCCTTCTCCTTGAAGGGGGTTGGATGCCCACATCCACCACACATTTCTGCGATTACCGTTACTGGATTGATGGTTTCATACATTATACACACGTATAGATACAATCCATCGCATTCGATTGCATGACTTTTGGTTTTTCAAAATAATTTCAGTTGAACGGAAGAAAAGCTATCGTATACTGAAACAGACGTCTTGTCAAGATACAGAATAGTTTGAACGCCTGGTCCTAACATCCTAGGAACAGTCTCTAGGGAGTAAAGTCATTCAAGGTATTCACTGTAAAACATGTAGAGTTATTCAAAAGTAGACGAAGATATTTTGCAGGGTGATCTAGACAGGTCATATTTCTGGACGAAAAAACCACATGACAACAAATAATTTGAAAAGAAAAACCATCACGTGTGGTAGGGGCAGCAAGTACAATGAAATTCAATACTCAATTCAATATTCGCAATGAAAATTTTAGAAGTCTTGTTTTGAATCTGGAAGTAATTTCTGACAGGAAATTGAGTTGGGAAAATCATGTAAACTTTGGCAAAGAGGAAGTCTGGAGGTCTTTGCATTTTCTTTGCGGATACTAGTAATTACTGTTAAAGCGAACGAATTAGTTTACTTATCCCTTGTTCGTTCATTAATGACATACAGAGCGGTTTATTGGGACCCTGATAGAAGTTTACAAAAGGGAAATTTGGATAAAGAAAAGAGCGCGTTACTTTCCGAGGCAATAGGAAGAAAGTAGACGCGAGTCTTTAGATATCAGTAGGCCCTCAGTATGTGCCCTCTACGAAACATGTGCCCGTTATCCAGCTTGGAAGGATATCTAGTACTTCCGACTCGGAGACCCACCTACTTTACAGAACCGGCAGCGACTATGACAGTTCTCTCACTACGTGTTGTGGTACGTCATGTGACCTGTTTTGAAGAAATCAGCCTGCCATGATTTGTTTACATTCTAACGGCCAAAATTATATTTCGTAAATTTCTCCCTAAAATGGCCTCAGAAATTGGTTTGATTTACCAGGAATTTTACACAGACCTTCATGGGAATGTCGAAAAACACGCACAACATTTAACAAAATAGAATAACAATCAATTTTTGTCTCTTTGCTTTTATGAAAAAAATAAACATTGCTCTAAAACCATGTAAAACGTTCAACTCTTGAATAATTTTGTAATACATTGTTTTTTTGTCTCTTAAGATGAGTTTATATAATTGGAAACAAAAGAATAGAGAAAATATGGAAAAGAAATACATTCAATATTGACTCCTAAACTAGAATCGTAACTTGTGCCAAACAAATTAAACTTTCTACTCTCTAATAATTTTGCAATAAATTGTTGTTTTCTTGTTTCATGAGCTGAGTTTACAGAATTGAAAACAAATATAGAAAACTGGGAATAGAATCACATACAAAGAAAAAAAAGTTCGTACAATTTTCAGTTCTCGACTTGGAATCGCATCCAAATCACTCACAATTTCCATATCACTGTTATTGATCGTAAACTCAATTTTCATCCTCTCATTAACACAATTATAATATATATTATTGCTAATTATCTAGGAAGCTTCGATTCTCCCTCCTCCGTTCTCGAAGTTCAGATAAGCCGCTGGCTCATGAATCACTGGCGTACTACATTTTCTTTCCGCTCTACCGAGGAGAACCGATTCTCACCGAATGTATTCGTGTGTCGCCATGTCAACATCGGCATCGCGCGTGCAAGATGTACGAATGAACCGTCGCCGACTGATGGCAGTGAGCGGTCCTAATATGAAGTTATATTTTATAACAAAAATAGACTATATCAATTTTCAAAAGTATATGTCTGAGAGTTGTAACACTAGTAACAAGCAAAAATTCATTAGCGTTGCAGGATTAATTGTGAGCCATGTATTATTAAACCACTTGTGTACTAATATCATTTTGCTTGTTTAAGTCAGATTAAACATAACCAAAGTGGATAAAAACGTTTTACTAAACTAATGATAGTTAACAATAGACCATGGATAATTAGAACGCGTGTTCTAATATCACGTATTACGAAACTGATCTCAATTTAATTAAAGTATGACTTTAGATAACTGAAGTGGACAAAGAGTTTTTAAATGCTTTCATTTCTTAATAAAACTTTCATTTCTTGGTGACCGAATGTCTTTTTCTTAATGTAAGCATATATTTGAACCGTACATACTCTCAAGAATCTTTCCACCGGATATTATGAACAGGATCTACAGAAACTAATATCTCAAGAGCATACTCAATATTTGCAATGAAAATAACACAGAAATGTTTTGAGACTCTGAAGGGTATTTATAACACCGTGAAATGAAAAATGTTAAATATTTGATAAACACTTTTTATTCATATACCTGTCACAACTAGACACTTTTATATTTAAAAAACATATCAAACTGTATTTGATTGCGAATAAGCTTTAGATTCACAAACAGGAAAGTTTTTAAGAATCCTAAATGATTAATATATGATGTCACATCATGCAAGAAATAAATATTAAATATCAATAAACGTTCAAAGGAATGAGTGGATAAGCATCGAAGCAGAAATGGATTGTAACATCGTAGTGTCGAAAAAGTGTTTTGTTTACTAAAATGAGAATGAACTTTGGTAGTTGTAATACTTCACAAGTAAATTACGTAATTTTCAAATTTACGCTCAACAGAAGGTGATTAAGAATCGCTATGCCGAAATGCTTTAAAAGCAAGAAAATGCATTTTATTATGACAAAGTGCGAACTCACCATCGTTCAACACGACGTCATTCTGGAAGTTTCCCCCCTTCCCCGAAAAAAAGGCAACGTAGAAACGAGGAAATTCAATTTCGGCTCATAATAAACGGCAAATTGAACCATAAAAAGTCATTTAGAGCATTAGGGCATACTTGGAGGGAAAGAACTTAATGGAACTTCGTAGGGATATTTCACAGTCCAAGTCACTCTGGAACGCCTTTTCGTTGAAAGACGGAAAATGCTACCTGAGTAAAACCAATGAAACGATAGGAGAATACGAATTCAAAAATGAGAAATTATGTTTGATTGAGCATTGTGATATACCACCTGACTAATACGTTTTGATGAAAATAAATTTAATTCTCGAAAAACATGTTTTATTAAAATATATTAACTGAAGTATTTTTTCGAAATTGAGTTGTATGACACTAGTATTCTCTAATAAGGTAATTAGGATACAAGTAAAAGCAGTTTAGAGTTTGTATTGTTGGTATTTACAAAAACAAGCGTTCTTCCAGAAGGACGTGTGGACACTAGGGCACCTTTCTGTGCAGGTAAAGAGTTGTAACATGTAACTGTTTAGGCATCAATATTTCGAAATAAACGTGGCGAAAAGTTAGTTTTGTGGTTACAAACACAAATAAGTGCTGTAAATAAACAAATAATTTTATCAACTTGTTTCATCCTACTTTATGATGAGCTACTGCAGTTATACACATGAAGGGATTCATCACATTTTAGACATGTTGTAGGGAAACATTTCAGTTACTTCTTTTGTGTTTTCTCGTCCGTTAGTAGTTCAGCAACATAACGTTTCCATCCATCAAATCGAAAATCTTGTTGTGCCTACTATTAGTTGTCACTCTTCTGTTACGTTCTCGCATTGCAGTGGCAATTTGACCCGAAAAGTCAGATACACTGCGTCTTTATTGTGATTGTAAATATCCTAGGTATTTTGCTTTGCAGTGTCTATGAAATATATCACTTTCTTCCTCTTGTGAAACACTATAAATCGATTATTTTGACCAGCTCGATCTATTACCCCCTTATGAACTTTGTAGGAATGTAATAGTTTAGGCGCAGGTACCCTTATTCTTTTCTTTTTCTCTAGAAAATCATTCCGTAGAATGCAATGTTTGAACTGTGACAAAATTGGTGGCTGTAGTACCAACACTGTTGTCATTGCAACAAACTGACTCTGAATGAGCAAACCTCATGCTCTTGTCATTCCCGTTGAGTCTATGCCCATCTTCTTTGTATGTGAATTTCTGGTAGTGAGCTGTTGATATTGACACTTAATGAATGTAATTTTTACGACGTGTGTTGCAATCATAAATACCAGTATTGCATGAAAATATGTTGTCACTGTTAAGTCAGTTTTAACAAATATTACAAATTCCTAAATAAATAGGCAAGACATTGGTAAGATTCCAAACTCCATGAAGAGAGGCTTGCAGGGTTCTGGCGGATGGCATTTTTCATTATTAGAATAACTATCTTTTGCAATCTAAAGGTTTAGATGCTACTTCCATACCAGAATTTGAATCCCTAGCTTTCACTTTGTGAATTCTTTGCAGCCAGTCTTCCAAAGTACATCGATTCTTCGACAGAATGGTACCGCACATGAGATGCAAATTGTTTGAATCTATCACCCAGCATAAACAGTAATGGGCAGACTCTCAGTACATAAACAGTAATGGGCAGTAACGATCTCATCTCTCTAAATTGTCGCAGAAATCTCCAAATCACTAAGCGCAGTAGCATTTAATTGACTTGCTGGTAAATAATCTACACTTCGATTTTCTTCTATACCAGAATATGTTACATCATCAATTAAATTTAGAGGAGGATGTCATGTTTTATCCACTTCACTTTTTAGTATTTCATCATCGTTTGTTTCTTAAATATCCAAAGATTCCAACAGTGCACATATTTTCATCTATGAATAAAATGACCACATACGAGTATTCTGATACTAGGTATAGGAGGGTCCTTCTGGAAGGACCATTTAAACAACATTAATAACAATTGACGAAAACCTTCAATTGCAATGTAACCATGAAAATAATGTAGTTCATTCCGTTAAGATGTTATAATAACAGTTTCAGAGTTATTAGCATCATATGAAAGAAAATATACTTATCCGTTAATAACAGCATCTGCCAATTTGTTCATTTTAAAATTGCAATATTTTCAAAACACAATTTCTCAATAACTTTAAATGATATCGTCAAAATAACTATGGCAGTGGTTCAGACTTAATGTATTTATATAAATACGTGTCACTGTCACAACAATGCATTATTAACGAAAATACATTATTTCAACAATGAGTGACTTCATCCATCCAGAAAGACGTCAAGTTTATCTGGGACACATTTTTTCAGAGTTCAATTTTCTACATTTATTTAATAATACTATTCAATTTACTACGCAACTCTCCCAAGAATGAGAGAATTTAATAACTTTGAACTAAAATGGCATTGATGTAGAAAGCCTTAAAATTTTAATCAAAACGATTTTCTATATTCGGCTTCAGAAATCTCATGAATCACGATTTTGAGATAAAGGTTTAAAAATTAAATATATAAAATAATTACAATGATGCATTAGGTCTAACATCATAACATTTATTTATTTATTTAAATCGGTACTGAAGATGTGAATCACCTAATGAACTGATGATGGACTGCAAATATTACGCAATTTGTATTCAGAATAGTCTCCTTTGGTGATATTTTTGCGTATTATTTTCACTGGAACAATTCTTGTTTCTACATACAGTAAATAACTTCCTGGTACACGTAGTATACACGTGACTACATACACTGTAGTCACAATGCATGTTTTTATGTCCTTCTTTAATTAAAATTCTATTTTTAGATAGAAAAGGATATTAATCTGAAAATGAAATAATTAACTTTCAACTAATTCGAACTAATATCTACGAATTGAAAATTAATGAACGTAATTCAAATTAATGACATTAACATGAAATTTGAAAATTAAAAACTTCACTTATATTCACATATTGTTGATACCCCTGGTTTCACGTTTCATGTATAATTAACATGTTTTTTGAAACGAAATGTATGTTTTTGTGTTATGATATGTGTATTTGGTTTTATAATTCCCGTTTCATTTACGTCTGTCAAAATTTATAGTATTAATACCATTATGGGCGCACGTGGTGAGTTTAGTTTCTGCCAATCACATCGGATTTCATTGGATTTTGAACTTCGTTATAATCAGATTTACATGAAATGTATCTATTTTCTGAGTCACATCCCCATAAAAAGAGTCTCATAAAACGTAATAAACTTTGATTTTCTTGTTGTGAATGTTTGCATACAGTGATAGAATTTGTCCAATTCATTTATTTGATTATTTTTAGCTCTCTTGCATGGAAACTAACACTGAAATACATTTTCATGCTATTGAAATGTGTCTCGTTGCGGTAAGTGTACTGCAAAATCGACATTTGCCATATCCGTACCGCACAGAAGTCATTTGCAAATAAAACTATCTGGTACTATAATGTATACAAAACACTAGCGCGATATGAATTGTCAAGGCTACCTCCTCGCATATTGAGATAAATCCAAGAGAATAATGCAAATAATCCCAAGATCCTTGAGTTGCAGTTGTTTAAGATGAGAACATATACACGTTTCCATGAATTCGTACTAAAATGTGATGTGTGCAGCTTGTACGAAAGTGTCTTTGGTGACATCATCAGCCTAAAGAGTACCTTGTTACTGCCGCCTTGACTTTCTGTCCTCTGCTCTTTTCGTCATCTCTATATAGTTTCTGAAGTGTATTTCATTTTGAAATTGTTCTAAAATTTTCGCTCTAGGTCTACCTCTTTTTCCAACTATTTTGAAGTCATAAATTGTACTGAAGTGTGTACAAAAAATTTGCTTTGCTCAAAAATTTGCATCAAAATGGTTTTTTGTAGTTTTAAAATTACATTATTAACATTTTTCTTTCCAGGAAATTTTCAACATTTTTTGCCAAAACTTTATAGCATTCCCAAGCTTCCAAAGACTCCTGTCAGTTTGTAAAAGTGTCCATCCCTTACATCCGTACAACAGTACACTCCAGATATAACTTCTCAGAAATATCTGTCTAATACTCAAATTTAGGAAGATATTTATGAGCAAATTTCTTTTATTTAGGAACGTCTTTGCTAGTGTAATTCTCTGTCTTATTTCTGTTCCTCTTTTGTTGTCTTCGGTTAAAGTTAAGCCTAAATCGCAAAAATTATGTACTACATTCTTACATTTAAAAAAGGCTAATGATTCGTTGCGATATTGATCCCCCAAAAATATTTTTAAAGCAGTAAATTTTTCGAAGTATCAATCCCTGCGACAGAGACGTTTCTTTCACACTTTGGCCACTAAGCTACCGAGACTACCGAATAGCGCGTTATTTCATATCCAATTGTTACAATCATGTTACAATTCATACAAATGACAAATTTAAAGAATTGTTTGTTCCATTCTATATTTGAAGTTCCTAACTTATACCCGTGTTATTAGCTTTGCATCAGTTAATTGTTTTGACCATTGCCTGCCTCGGTATCGCAATGGATCGCCAGAAGATCGCAGTGCGATTGCCGGCTAGAATGACTAATGTTTTGATTGCTCATAACATAAACACTACAGAATAATAATTTTGAATATTTTAAATGAAAATTATGTTATAATGATTTTTAATGAACTAGACACAGTTATTAAAACCAAAAGGTTTCTTTTCATTCTTACCCTACACCCCCAAAGAATAGGTAATGATATTATGACACTAATAAGTTTGCAGGCCTAAAAGAGACGGTCTAAAAGAAGGCTTATTAAAAGCATTACAAAAACATACATTGGAGGCTGGCATAAACTTCCATTGCTTTAATTAAAATCCTGCCCGTACATGGAAGTTCTGTAAGTCACTTCTGTCATCTAAAGAAATGGCTTACCACCGAGAAAACTACAAAGAAAAGAGCTGAATGAAAAATGCAAAACAGCTCTTGAATTCGTAAATGCCCTCCATGCACGGTGTGCTAAGCTCTCTCAGCTGTGCGTTGTGATATAATAAAAAGGCAAAGCTTCTTACCGTATGTTCTCGCGTCTTTTGAAAAATCCTCTCTTACGCGTCCTCAATTCGAGTAACTCTCGACCATCCCTGCTTCGCACTGCTCGAGGCAAACAAGACTCGTGTGGTTTCCAACAAGAAACAACTGCATACAACATGCAACATTTTTACTCATACTACAAAGATGTATGCAGAAGAACTTTTCTTCGTCTTCAGACTCTAAAGAGAACCAGGAAGTTCACATGCTACGCTTTAGAACAAGAAGTTTTAGACCCAACTTCAACCCTGTGTTCCTCGACTATCTCTTGTCAAACACAATACTGTATGAAAAGAATTGAGGACAAGAGGCAAATAACATGTGATTGCATGACAAGTACGTCATCGCAGAGCCTCAAACTTAAGCATGAACGCAGTACTGGGTAATTTCTGCTGTGAATAATTGTCGTTGTAATGGTACCTGCATAAATACGTAGTAGATAATGCAAATATTTGTTTCATATTATTACACTGCAACATACTTTTGACTACTTTGTTTAATTTTCATATGGGAAGGGGGTTAGGAACATTCTTTTTTCCAATGAACCGTTTATTTTTCATAAAAAATATTTTGTCGAATTGCTTTTAGCTCCGATATTCAAAGTACATGCTTTGTGTTCGTGAAACATCTCAAACTAATTGATGAATTAATGTAAAATGTATTGAAATACATGAGAAGGGATATTCAAAAAATATATTCCCGTTCAGAAAGAAAAGAAATCCCTACAATTCTGAGAAAATCAATCATGGGTGTTGATGTAAAAAGAACCTTCTCGCAACATTTGTGTGACAATGTGAATTCAGCTTTGTTATGTTAAGTTTTTTTTTATTTGCAAAAAAGGCGTGTTAGCATTTGTGGAACCATCTGTATTTGAGCAACACTAGAATTATGTTAACTTTCGTTACATTTAACGACCGCGGCAGTTTCACCAAACGTCCTCCCCCAAATAAAAATCCCGATTTTAAAGGCATTTCGTTTCGAAACTAAACAAAACTGAACACAAAATGCGCAATAGTTTCATTTCTTTTCAGAAAGAAATCTCCCTCAAAGTCACAAGATTTGCTTCGAGACTTATCCACTAACGTGACAAAATTTCTGCAAAAATTCTGCAAGTTCATTACCATCACAAAACGCATCCAAGCAAAAGTTCAGCTCGACTTTAACACATGGCCATCTCATTATGCTAAACGACTTCCCGAACAAAGAAAACCGCGCTCCTCATGAAAAGCAAAGCAGCCCTCTTTCAGGCGGCCGGGGCGCGCTTTCTAATCACGGGCACATGCGTGTCCCGGAAAAGCTGGAGGGCCACGTGATCGGAGGGCACGCTTCCGGTCGATACTCGGTGGAGCTCAACACGCAGCCTAAGAGCGCCTTCCCACGTCGCGACGGCAGCGCGCTTCCGTCAAGACTCGCGCTACGCGAAGCGGAGGAGGGGGTACGCGCCACCGCTAGCAGAATACAGCTTTAAATGGGAGCCTTCCCACTGCGGCCGTTTCGCTGCGTTTTACCTACTAGAGTAACTTTGTTCGTCGTCGCCGGTGGGTCGCCGAAGAGCCCTGATGATTGACGTACGCGCGCTGCCGTGGCGGCGTGGGAAGGCACTGGGGCGAGTGAAGGCGGAGGCAATGGTTGGTGGGCATTGTATGGGGACTATGATGGAAAGAGATGGGTGGGTGCTTCCGGCGAGTTTCGCTCGTTTAGCGCATCACCTGTTTGCGCCACAAACCACGTGACTGCAGCACGGACACTTTGAAAAGCCGTTTGAAAAGCATGTTTGAAAAGCTAGACCAGACGATGGCCGCCATGTTGGTTGGGGAACGAGAAGTGTTGAGGAACATTTTGAAAGTGACATAAATTGGCAATTTGCAACGGTGACCAATCAAAAATTAGGGTGTGTGCAGAATCAGAAACCATAAATACGTCAGCACAATGGAGCTTTCTAATAATTAAAACTAATAAGTAAAACAAAATTATTTCCCATTAACAACCTTTATGAAGCTTTTTATTTTTGATTATAAGATTAAAGACGGTTATTCGATCAATAATTTTTATTACGCTACATCTTTATCACCTCTGGTGATAAATTGAATCAATAATTTCGAAAAGGACAAGAGTCCTTGTTCCATACTTCTGAGAAAAAAAAACAACTTAATAACATACACAGTTGGTATCTGAGACAGTTGTGTTTCTCAAAAGTTGTAGAACTAGTCGTTATTAATTGCTTGCGCTACTCTGTAACTTCAAATTTGAATTCTTTGATGTAAAGACTTATTTCGTTAATAAAATAATTATAAAATATATATAAACTCATTTCCCTTTACTTTTAGAAATATGAAACAAAATAATCATAGAATAAATATACATACAATGGTGTGAATAAGCATGTTTTGCCATATGGACATCATCAATTTTTGAATCTGTGACAATATCAAAACTGTCTGGTAGAAATGTAAATATTCATATGGTATATTTTACTATTTTTTGAACATCGGTTATTTCCTTTCCTTTGATTGGAAGAACGACTGATACATAAACGTCGTCGATAGACAAATCGAGACGTGCCTTCTCTTTTGCCAACATGAATGAGTACTAATCATGAATACGTTTATCAAAATATGTACTCACGTGCCACGAGGTAACCAAAATATTCTCTATCATACATTAGCTGCTTTGCTTGGAAATAATTACAACAGACCCACAATGAGCACTGCCAGGACATGCACGAAACTTTGTTGTTTTCTTAAAGTTATTCTAGCGACGATTTTAAGTCTATGACGTCTTCAGTGTCTATCATCGTCATGAAGCATTTAGATGTTTCCTAACTGGTAGTATTAGTTCTTCTCTGTGAGGATCAGAAATTAGTCCTGGACTTCTTTCTCTTTTCCAGACATTATCATTTTTATTTGGCAATAGAACACATGCTTTAAGTCGGACAAGATTCATCTTTACATTGATCTATAGATAGATAGATTTATTATTTCTGTAGGTATAGGACGTGGTGGCAGAACACTACAATTTGAAGTTAAGCAGCATGAAGAATAACAAAGAAAATGTACATCTCAACTCTTTTTAAGAAAAAAAAGTAAAATTATTTCTCTTTTAAAAGCATCTACTTAATTATTATTCTGGGCGCTGTGAACATGGCGCCCACGCTCCTGGCGACGAAGCAGCAAACTATTTGCCAGGACATATCCTAACACGTTTCATTTTCTAGTTACTAAAAATTAGAATCAAATCATATAAAATATTACACACGCCGATTAAAATGTCTTTGTGTTCTCGAGAACGTTACGTCACGAGCAACTATAGAAGCATCATTTATATTTAAGAAAGAAATTTAAAGTGCTACTAATTTCTTTATTGTTTGTTAATTTTCTTTTTGTTTTGAGCTCTTATTCATCGGAGCACGCGATTAGTGGTTTTGTACCTTAACAGCCGGATACCAAAGTCCTTCTTGAACCTTAGGAACGCTAATAAGGCCAAAGGCGAATCCCAGAATAAATTGCAAAATAATTAAAGGAAAAATTGTAAATATTTTTAGAACTAATAATGCAAGAATTTTGCAACATATAAGAATAATTTTCTGCCAGTCTGTGTTAACATATTTCTACTTTTTAGGCATATCAAAGTCATGTACATTTTGTACATTACTCGCGGTACTTTTTGCGAGAACACATACAAGGGGGTTCAAATATGATCGGGACTGATTTTTTTCAAATACCCCGCCATGCGCTTTTACTGCGCCGCCTGGAGAGAATCTAGCCACAACCCCCCACCTCCCTCCTTTGCAGGTTAGAACCTAATGTACATGAAATACTCTTACTATTGTAAATCGGCATCACTCAGTCATCAATTTTTGAATCTTGACTATGTCAAAACTGTCTGGTAGAAATGTAAATATCATTATGTAGTATATTTATTATATTTTTGAACATCGGTTATTTCTTTCCTTTGATGGAAGAACGACTGATACATAAACGTCGTCGATAGACAATCGAGACGTGCCTTCTCTTTTGCCAACATGAATGAGTACTAATCATCAATACGTTTATCAAAATATGTACTCACGTCCACGAGGTAACCAAAATATTCTCTATCATACATAGCTGCTTTGCTTGAAATAATTACAACAGACCCACAATGAGCACTGCAGGACAGCACGAAACTTTTGTTTTCTTAAAGTGTTCTAGCGACGATTTTAAGTCTATGACGTCTTCAGTGTCATCATTCGTCATGAAGCATTCGATTTTCCAACTGGTAGTATTATTTCTTCTCTGTGAGGATCAGAAATTAGTCCTGGACTTCTTTCTCTTTCCCAGGACATTATCATTTTTATTTGCAATAGAACACATGCTTTAAGTCGACAAAGATTCATCTTTACATTGATCTATAGATAGATAGATTTATTATTTCTGTAGTATAGGACGTGGTGGCAGAAACACTACAATTTGAAGTTAAGCAGCATGAAGAATAACAAAGAAATGTACATCTCAACTCTTTTTACGAAAAAAAAGTTAAAATTATTTCCCTTTTAAAAGCATCTACTTAATTATTATTCTGGCGCTGTGAACATGCCCCGCGCTCCTGGCGACGAAAGCAAACTATTTGCCAGGACATATCCTAACACGTTTATTTTCTAGTTACTAAGAAATTAGAATCAAATCATATCAAATATTACTCACGCCGATATAGATGTCTTTTGTGTTCTCGAGAACGTTACGTCACGAGCGACTATAGAGCATCATTTTATATTTAAGAAAGAATTTAAAGTGCTACTAATTTCTTTATTGTTTGTTAATTTTCTTTTTGTTTTGGGCTCTTATTCATCGGAGCACGCGATTAGTGGTTTTGTTACTAACAGCCGGATACCAAGTCCTTCTTGAACCTTAGGAACGCTAATAAGGCAAAGGCGAATCCCAGAATAAATTGCAAAATAATTAAAGGAAAATTGTAAATATTTTTAGACCTAATAATGCAAGAATTTGCAACATATAAGAATAATTTTCTGCCAGTCTGTGTTAACATATTTCTACTTTTAGGCATATCAAATCATGTACATATTTGGTACATTTTCGCTCTACTCACGTACTTTTTGCCGAGAAACACGTATA
>BOPP01000116.1:1966309-1979780 GCA_017312745.1 Gryllus bimaculatus
CCAGAGAGACGATCAAGGAATTTGTCCCCCAATTTTTTTTCCCCTGAATATCCATTTTTTTGGGGGAGTTTTCTTTTTTTTAAATGTAAACTTTCACTATGCGCCAACGTTTTTTTTTGGGTTTTTGAGCAAAATTCCCTTTCTTTGCTTTTTAGAGGTAGAGTAAAGCAATGTTATGATACTCGTTTTTTCGACAGTTAATAAAAAAAAATAAAACTGCCTGATTGGTTTAAATCGATTGCAAAAATAAGTATTTTTGTAAATAACTCTGGGAGGGCAAAAATATCTAATTGGCTAATAGTTGAAAATGTTGGGGAAGAGATTTTTGGAGCTCCAAGAAATGTGTGCATGATGGTACTTCTTTCTCCTCCGTACTGTCAATATTACAGTAACTTTTAATGTTGTTTAATTAAATAATCAAAATATATATCAAAATAAAAGTTTGTTTCCACCCTCTATCAAAATCCCTTGAAAATATTTTGATAACTTGCTGTTAACAATGTTTCTGATGTGGATTATCAATAGCAGAAGATGTCTAAGCATTGAGTAGCGTAACTGAACACATTGGATTAATGCCTACCATGGGTTAATTTTATTTTACAAATATTTCTTTTATTTATTTTCCTGTGCTAATAGAACTTGTAAACAGGTGTAGTGGGGTACGGTCGTTAAGAGTGACAGTTGGGAAGCAAAAATTGTGAAACTTTCCTGCACTTAATAAATAGGGCAGAAATAACTTAAAATACCTTTTCTGCTATAAGGCAGCATTCGTCAAGGGCTGTGTAAATAAATGCAGAAAATAACGCTTTTTGAAGTGATAGCGTGTTAGACGCACGTACTAAAAGAACATATTGTAGTACGAGCGCGGCTGTATAAGCAGATGCCTTCCCAAGTAACCCATAAGTCACGTGACTCGTGCGCGAGAGACGGCCACCGCATGTTGAAACCTGCGCAGTAGGTTCACGCGCACTCTAGTTGTATCTCTCCTCTATGGTTGTATCAAGGTTTGCTGGCAGGAAATTCGATAAATTTTCCTTCAAAGAGGAAAGAGAGAGAGGCTCACATGGAAAAGAGGTCACATTCGAAATGTTACAAAAGAAAAGCTGGCGGTATTTGTTCAGTGTTCGTAAAACAAACGTTTTCACACACTGTATGGGATTTGAACTCTCCAAGGTTCCGGCACCTCATGACAAAACCATAGAACAACGTATTATATATGTCAACTCTTTGGAAGGAGTTTAGTTGCGATTATTAAACCCGGTAATTTTGAGTGTTGAAGAGACAACAAAAGAACGGAATGCACAAAAAGCAAAATTTGTGGCAATACATGACAAACAGAAAATTTTCGTTCTCTTTGTGGTATTAATCGACAATTATCCAGATGCTTAAAAATAATTGACATCATTTTAAGCAATAATATTGAATGAATTATTTAGAAAACATCTAAGCAACAAAAATCGATATGGTTGAAAATGGATTGGAAAGTTGGGGTATATCATAAAATTTTCAGTAGCAAGGATCCATACCACAAAAGTGATTTGTGGCTGTAGAAAAGTTAGAAAAGTTCTACCAATTAATTTTAAGGAGAAACCTCCATTGTTATTAATGCTGTTCTGTATGAAATGTGTAAGACTAATTAAATAAAATAGGTCCTAGGGTTCCACTTCTGTCGGTGGCAGAATTTTCGGCACTAGCTGCAAAGCTAGGTTGAATTCAGCACATGTTTGGAGATGTATTTGTCTTCGGGGAGTACTTGACATGAAGACACAGCAACATTTTTATATTTTCTCAAAAAAAGCTCCATTGTTTTAAATTTATTTTTCCCTGATAGAGCGAAATACGCTTAAAGAAGTGGCGAAGTATGTCGTATATTTGTTGAATGTTCAGAATTTTTGAGCTAACGTCGCTTTATACCGAGGTTTTTAAAATCGAATAGTGTTTTTAAATATAAATATTTGTGAGTGTATGCAAGATTTCTTTGGCGAATATATCCTCTCAGCATACACGCGTAGATATAGGTAAATATGAAACATTTTCATTACATTTTCAGAAAGGTGTTGAAATATGAGTTCGTAGTGTATAGTGTTTGTATTGTGCCAGAATGATTGTTAAATGTTATCACGCGCGTCAACTAAGGTCCTCAGGTGCCGTAAGAGTAGTTTGTGTATTGTTTGCGGGAGGTGGCAGTGATCTTCCCCTTGTGGATGGCGCGATAAGGCGCCGACCTATTCTTTGGCTAGCAGGATTTTCCAAAATCAGGTATCTCCCACCAATGGGGCACCCCTACCCCAGCCGGGACAAAATCAAATCTTGTGGGTGATCTGGGCTGTCCGGGTGACGCCGCGTCGCGGGCTGTGTTGCCGACGTTTCGACCATCCTGTCGTGGTCTTCCTCAGGCATACCAGTCCTGAGGAAGACTACGACAGGATGGTCGAAACGTCGGCAACGCAGCCTTGGGCGCGGCGTCACCCGGACAGCCCAGATCACCCACATGACTCTGGCCGCGGAAGCCTACGACTTCAATATCTAATCTTGTTACTGGTATTTAGTTATCTGTGATGGGGAAGGCCATATAAGTTTGTATGTAAGGGGAGAGGATAGAACAATGAAGGGGAAGGAAAGATCGTGGCCCTTCTGTTAGGGTACCACCCCGTCATTCGCTTGGTGTTGATCGGTAAAACCACGGAAAACTACCGATCCCAGCAGCAGGTTACGAGAATTCTCTTCCAGACAGAGGCTGAATTTGACCTAGCTATTTAGCTAGTGTCGAAAATCCTGCTCTGCCCCGTCGGGACTCGAAACTCGGACATCCCGACCAGAAAAACTACAGTGACATCAATTGATGCTCTCAGCCACATAAGCCATTAAAACGCAAACAGAAAATGAAAGATAAATAGGTGATATCCTAAACGTTTTTAGTGCTTAGTTAATGATTTTATAAGCTGACAACTTTCTCGCGATATTTTAGGAGCCTAATACTCTGCGCTTCATGAGCAGATAAAATTAGATTGAAGTAAGAACAAATGTCATCTTTTCGCATCATTAGGTTTTATCAGTGCTCTCCCAAGAATTCTAGTTGGGATGTTCGACACCTTAAAATATTACTACAGCTTTCATCTTATCCTTAAATTAAATAGGCCTTGACAGTATCCTTAAAGTCAATCACCACTCAGCAACCACCGTTATATTACGAACCTCAGTTGTATCTGTGCATACATTTTCCAGCAGAATTGCGTAGAACAGAGCATTTCGTGTGACATTCCGTTTTACTTGCAGCATTTCACGCTGAATAACGTTACATGAACCGCTAGTATGTCAAAGCTTACATTCAGATAAAAGAGAATCACAAACATCCAGACCTCATTTTCTAAATGATCAGACTTTGCTTTTAGTGGATCTCATAGGAGCGGGGCTAATCCTCAAACACGTTCCATCCTAGAGTTATTAACATGCCGCGAGCTTGGTTTGACAGGGTTGTAAATTAGAAAACTGAGGTTATGTGCTCGTAGCCTTTCTTTCAATTAGCTATTTATAGAGGACATAGAGTTTCTGTTTTATGTTGACAAAGTTACAATTAAATTACTACAACGTTACTGTTGAGTAATGACACTAGCAGTGTGCTATGTTCTATCTGCAACGCAATTGGTTATTTTTTTAATTTGACAATGTTTTGGCTGTTAATCACAACTTAAATTTCTTGTGTTCTGTACCGTTGGCACTTAATGACTTGAGTTTTGTTCGGTTTGTAAGAATAAGTCTTATAATTCATGAGTGAAAGTACTTCTGAACAATATGGAACAGTGATTTAGTTGTTTTCGTACCACCTACATGTTCCCAGGCAACCAAGAGTGTTGAATATATTTTGGATGACATAAGTAATTTTATTATTCAGTAATAAATTGAATTACGTCCAAATTATATTGGGTCCAAAAGGAAACTGCAAGGTAATATAAAAATAATTGTCCCTAATAGACATAAAGATATCATACCGCATTCCAGAATTTTAGTTAGTATTTAGAGAAATCTCAATTATGAGCTATTTTTATCATAACACATAATATTATAGTTATTATATTTCAAATGTTGCATAAGCAAAGTATTATTTTCTATTACTATCAACCGACCGAAAAGTATATCCAATGGACCTCCACAGTAACTTATGTTGCTTGAGATATAAGAGGAAGAAAGAAAAAATAGTAAAAAGTTACATTTTCCTTCGCGAAATAAGATTCCATTCCTGGGTGAACATAATTTAACAGCATGCAATGAAATTACGAAACACATATGATTCGCAATATGTCCAGGGATTCCGGCAGGCCGTTGCGAAAATGACATATATTATCTTCCTTGCTGGTCCTCATTTGATTTAATTTGATTCATTTTCGTCCAAAAAAGAGTAAAAAATTTATGTGACGTATGGCGGTGAAGTATAATCTGCGAACCGTTTCTTCAGATCCAAAATCGCTTCGCTACCCTTTCACTAGTTTAAAGATTAATAAAAGTTTCAAAAAGCGAGGTTAATCTTTAATCAAGACTGACGGTGCCTGATAGGTCTATGAGGATCATATTTTGGTGTAATTGTAGCATTTTTTCATCAAACCGGTCTCTTCTTTAGAGCTCAATAAAATGCATATCCCTCCTTAGATGTTCATAATTTTTAATAAGATAAATTTGTTTCTGTGAAAATGTGTTATCAGGTGAATATGCCGCGTAGTGTGATAGTTGCACGAATAAATACGTTGTAATTAGATCCAATTTCAAATTACTGTATACAATGTGATTTAAAATGTCACTGGTGTTTGCACCAATCGATTGTCACAATTTTAAAATACAAATCGAGAAGTCAAAAAAACAAGCGAGTGTACAATACTCCACATGAAGTGACAAAAACAGTTGACTTTCTTTATGCTTTCTTAAATGTCTAACGAACTACGAGCTGCTGGCTTCGTTATTTTTAAGAAAAAGTCTTGCAAAATTGAGTACTTGCTTCTTCAAACGTCGTATGGAGAACATCACTGGACTCCGCCGAAAGGACTAACTGAAGAGGGAGAATCAGATTTGCAGACAGCGTGGAGAGAAACGGAAGAAGAAACTGGTTTGAATAAAAGTGATTTGCAACTTACAGACTTTTCAAAAACGCTCCATTATGAGGTAAACGGAGTTCCCAAAACGGTAATTTACTGGTTGGCTGAACTCATAACAAACACACCAATCAAACTGTCTGAAGAACATCAAAATTTTAAGTGGCTACCGTTCACAGAAGCTTGCAATATTGCTCGTTATGTAGAATTGCAAGAACTGCTACAAGACTGCAATAAATATCTACATGCAAAATAATATGTATGACAGGTTTTAAAACTTCAGTCTATATTTGTCAATAAAGTACTATAGAAAGTTACATACTGGTTTTCTTTAAAGGCCAGAATTTTCCTCAGGGTTTAAAACTAAACCTTAACTATTTGCGTAGTGTGTATAAAACCAGATATACTGTGTAGCAGAAAATTCAGGTCGAGCTAAATACATCTATTATAAGTTTATTAAGCCGATTGTTTAAAACGTTATAAAGCTGGAAAAAGTATGTCCCATGATTGTTAGTAAACACAAAAAATCAGTATACCTCTGCCATATAATCAGGAATGATATGCGTTTTGGTTCGTAGCAATTATTATAGTGTCCATTGCCCAATTCCGCCATTTCCTTTTCGACTAAAGACAATCACTTGTGCTTTCGCAATAAAATAGCACGTACTGATTCTTTGATCGAGTTGGTGTGAGTCATATTTCACCTTATTGTAAAAACCTAAGTGAATTACAGTAGAGAAAAAATGTTCCAAAACTCGTAGACTTCATCCTGTTGAATCCATCATTATAGTATTCTGATAATTTTAATAAAGAAGAGAAAACACGTTTCTTGCCTTTGAAAAACAAGAGACGAAAATGACATAGAAAAATTAAAAAACTAATTGATCAGTACTAGGAAAATTTTATAAAAGAAAAAATGTGTTTTTGATGATCACCCTGCTGTTGCTGAACCATTTTATTAACATATTACATTTCTAGATGGATGCATAGATTTAAAGATAAGTGCAAACCCTGAAATTTCTCGGAAGTTGATCGTTACAATCAGATTCAATGCACGAGACGCTAGATATGAATATTTGTTCAATGATCTGTAAAATAATAGGAATATAATAGTTTAAGGCAATATTTTAATATAGGGGATACATTTCTTTAAGCTCAAGTAATATTTTCAGTACTTTCTGGAAAATAGCTGCTTTTTTCTGAAATAGAATTGTATTAACTAATGATGCTTTTAGCACGTACTTTATCGCACTTAGAAACGATTACGTAATATTATAATACCGAAATTCCTATCCTTATTAACACATTCCAGTCATCACTTGTAAATCTAATTATAAATCGTAGAACCTTAATAGCAAAGAAAATTCTTTTAAGGCTTATATATCAAAACTAATTCGAAAATTTAAGGCGTATTGTAGCCTTAAACTAGAGGTATTACAACAGCACATACTGTCTTGGATTATCTCTAAAAATAGCAATTTTCTATAATTGAGGGAGTTCAACGAAAATTAGACTTGTGCCTTTCGTTGAAGCGTTCCTTCTACTACCCGTGGGAAAAAATGAAGAAATATGTTACAGCGGTTTATGAGAATAGTTGTTTTCTATAAATTACATTTTAAAATTATTATTCATTACTTTTTTCAAAGATCCAAGATTAATCATAGATAAACTTAATAACAATGAATTTGCTTTGCTCATTTCGCAGCAGTGAAGTTGTTTTGGTATGTTTTTGTCTTGAGTTGAATTCTTAATGCAGATGATCTTCGCCCCATATATTACATACAGTTTGTACTGTGCTTAGAGGAAATAAATCTAAATCTAAATTCAATATTCGACAAGCTTATATGTCAAACAATTCGCCCATTGTTTTAACAACGCATCGCTGGCAACAACGCAATGCAACGCAACACTGCTTCATGCTTAACAATGCTTAGCAGTATCTACATCTTTTACTGCCACCGCCAACGATGGGTCGTGCAAATTGTATTATTAACTTCTATTTTTTAAGTCTAAAATTCGCTTTAACTGACGAATTCGTGTTGATATAAATCACATATTTTACAATCATTTCTGTATTAGAGAAAAGCGGGCTTATAAATTGAATACAAATCTTATTTCATTAACAACTCAGAAACCAAGTTTGCAAATTCAAATCTCGCATCCATTTTGCTGAAGTGCGTTTTTCTAGAAAATGCTGAAAAATAAAGAGGAGAAGCATGTTTACCGCCCATGTTAAAGTTGCTACTATTGATGTGTATTTTCTAGAAAATGGTTAACTAGCAAATTTTGATATTTTGCACACTTCAAGATACAACCTTGGCTATTATTTTGACAGTTTTTTGAGTTGATTAAAAACTAATGAGTATTTTTATTTCAATTATAATTTTTCCCTATTTTTCAGCAGGTTTGGACATACATATTTTTATTACTGAATAACGTGTACGTAATTATGTCAATTTATTGGCAATACTATAACGAATGTATCCTGTAAATTATAAACGTTTCGAATAAATATTCCTGAGAAAAGGCACTTCAAAGGCAATTTCAAAATAAGTATATTTTCTCCAAGCACCATTTGAAAAACTGCCTTCACTTGCCACTGTTCTACTAGAACATTCCTGCGCCATACTCTGGAACACCATCTCCGGCGGAAAGATCTATGCTACCAATGTATGAATAATAGCATATTTCATTAACTCATTAACAACTCATCATGCGTTCAAAATTAAGAAAAAATAGACCTATATTCACGCAGTGTCAAAAAGGGGGTGTGACTCATGCCCACTGAGTCATTTAAATGTGAATAAAAGGGTCTTCTAGGCGTCCTAAAAGAAAAAATGTTGTATTTAGAAAGAACAAAATTGCAACCAAAGGTTATTTAGTCAAAAACGAAAATCGATCATTTGACCCATTTCAGGGCATCACCTCCCCTTAAGTTGCAATATAAATGCAAACTACGTAAACGTTTGAAATGCTGCGAGAAAGTACGTGCTGTGGTAGCACTCCTAGTTTATCATATAACCCAAATTGAACGTTGATTTGCTTGAACACATAATCTGAGCGTTCCATTCGATTCGCAAAATGGGATCCTGGCACCGTCCCGCCGTGTGCTTCACACCGCGCGCTCACGCACGGTCGGGCCCGCCCCGTGCACGCGCTGCCTTCGATCACGCGGGGGCGTCGCGAGGCGGAGATAGAGCGAACCGGAGGCGACGGGCGCGCGCTCGCGCGCCCGCCCGCGCGCCCGCCCGCCCAGTGCCACCCATTCACCGCACAGACAAAGCTGCCCAGATACCCCGCGTCGCCGTGCTGAATTTCCGAGATCGTACAATGGACCCCTCCCTATCTTACGTTCTCGCCCCTCTCTCGTTTTCCCTGCTTCTCTACTCGGTTCCCGCCGCTTCCCTTTCGCACTGCGCTTCCTCTTTATCTCCCTTTCCTCTAACTATTCGTCTTCCAATCTGTTTACGTCTCACTTTTTAACCAACAACATTAGTTAAACATTTTCTGACATTGTGTTACCTACTCATCTCTTGTACCACCATCTGTCAACTCATTGCCCACTTCGTGTTTACACCCCGCCCCCACCCCGCCTTCTGGGTGCAATTGGCCTGGAGCAGGCGGAGCAGCGAGAGGGGCTTTACGAAGAGAGCACGAAACATTGCAAAGAACGTGCAAAAATATTTCGAACGTGACGTGGTAACAAATATGGCGAGGACCTGCATCGATCTACACGTCAGCTCGCAGGGTTTCTTCACCTAGGCGGTGAACCAGGGGGCACCTTTCCACCCGGAACAAAACTCAGCTCCCGACCGGTCTCCCAACTTCTACGATAGTAGTGTATGAAAGTGTGTCTGAGTAAGGGGTGAGAATAGGACAAAGAACAGGAAGGAAAGATCGCGCACGGTCCGTGGCCCGCTTGTTAGGGTTCTAAGACGGTGTTCGCCTGGTGCTGAGCAAAGAAACCACGGAAAAATCATCGATCAGAGCAACCGCCCGCTAGAATTCTCCACCAAACATTCGATCAAGCTGGAGCCGAAATAGATCAAGAGACGTGCATTTCCCCATTTCCAACATTTCACCCTTCCTCACCGAGGCGGTGCGCCCGGGCTGCCCCCCTGGGCTGAAGCAAGCGGAGCAGCGCGAGACGCCTTACGAAGAGTGCACAAAACATTGCAAAGGATGTACAAAAATCTTTCGCAAAGGTTATAATCCGGTATTCACTGGTGCTGAACGAAGACACCACCGAAATCGATCATCAGACAGATCAACAGATCATCGATCGGAGCAGCCGCCCGCTAGGATTCTCCTCCACCAAACAGCGTCCGAAATCGATCGAGCTCGTGCCGAAATAGATCAAGAGACGAGCATTTCCCCATTCCCTACATTTCCCCCTCCAAAATCCAAAGAAACCATGAAAAACTATCGATCAGAGCAGCCGCCCGCTAGGATTCTCCTCCACCAAACATCGTCCGAAATCGATCAAGCTCGTGCCGAAATAGATCAAGAGACATGCATTTCCCCATTCCCTACATTTCTCCTCTCTCACACTCTCTACCCCCACCGAGGCGGGGCGCCCGGGCCTCCCCCCTGGGTGCAATTGGCGGAGCAGCGCGAGGGAGTCCTACCCGGCCCGCGCCCCCCTATAGAAACGCCGCGTGCTCCTCGCTAATTGCGAGAAACGGGGGCGTAAACGGCGTTAAGCGGTGCGGTGGAGGCGCTCGAACCGCGTGGGGGGGGTGTTTCACTATCACTATCGCCTCGCGCAGGCGATATTCATTTAGCGGAGAGCGCGCAAGCCTCTATTGCGTTCCGTATTACACAACGATTCCAGCGAAGCACTTCACACGCAAGGGGCCCAGAAGAGACTTGAGAACGGCGTGAGATCGCTTCCATGTGGTTTGGATGCTCATCTACTGCTTAATTTATAAAAACGTTGTTTCCTAACAATAGTCCGTGGAAGAGACATTCCGAAAGTGAAGTCATAAATCTGCATTTCGAACCAATGAAATTATGTTAAGTTGTATTACTGCCAATTAGTAAGAGTGAATTCAATTAGATTATATTCTTTTGTGGTATTAATGGAATAGTATTCGTTGATTACAGTTATTCTGTAGGTTGTAATAATTGTTTTTGTGTCAATCATCAAATATTATTCTTACAAATAGAGCGTAAGTTATCATTAAATCTCGAGAAATATAAATTACCAATACAGTAATTGTAACAATTAGATCCAATAGTTAATGAAGTTTAGATTTTACTTTCTCGTATACGTAATGTAAAAAAAGTTACCTAATATTGTTGAAAATCAATTACGAGATTTTAACGGAAATACAGGTTTTGTGGTGCCCTGAAACAGACTTTGTTTTCTTTTCAACACATCTCTTCGTTTACCCATCCGCCTGTCTGAACAATCTGAACTATTGTAGCCTTCTGAACTTTTTGTAGGATTTTGGCCCAAATGAATATTCCCTGATCGATCTGGCCCGACATGAAGGCCAACTTTGAAAATAAGTATTTGAATTTTAGTTCATGACTTGATGCCCCTGGGAGAATTTCAAAATTTTCTCAAAAAGGCTGCATTTTTTCTAAACATCTTATAAGAATATACTGAACTACGTTTATAAATATTGCATAGATTCTATTTTTATTTTTAACTCTTAATTTTTTGAAAATCGCAGATTCAATGTTTTGGACCCTCTTGTACAACTTTATTGAAGACAGATTTTTTCTTCAAATTACACTTTCTTGTACAGTTATAGGATATATTAGTAGTTTTGCCAGATTTTAAGTAAAATAAGGGAATTTAAAACAATATTTATTCCAAAATTTTTTTTTTTTCAAATATTTGTACACATTGTGCTAAGTGAACTGTGTGTACATGTCAAAGTCATCGTATGTGTTCTTTTAATAATTAGAGACCTACCGTAAAACGGGATGTAACATGTCTTTAATGCGTCAATTCTTATACTCATACTAGGATGTTTTCCGGACAATTGAGAATAAATCAGTGACGTACACTAGGGCGCGATTCCGTCAGATTTTGGCCATAGAAAGACATTAACAGGAAAGATGGAACCCAGCAGATTACTGTTGATTAGCAGCGAGGGAAACACCATCTTCTTCATAGTAATGGAAGAGTACCAAAAGATACTTGTAGTAAGGTACGTATTCTGTAATATGTAATTTAATGTTTCCATGATACAGTAAAATGTAGGAATCGTGGTGATAAGAAAAGTTAAAGACGCGTATGAACGTTCCATGTTCTGTAAGAATCACCTACGTTCATCCAGGAACCAGAAAATAGATGAATATTTATATAATAAATAATATTCAGTGAAAATACTCTTATTCTCATACAGGCAAGTATATTAATTATTATTTTGTTTGCATGTTTTCTGAATGAACCAATATGAATGAATTTGTATGACTCGTAGAACCTCAGAGACTGGCACATTCATAATGCTTCAACCACAGAAGACGATAGAATAAAATTAAATAAAAAGCTTTATATTCTTCTTCAACAGTGCATAAAATATAATTAGTATAACAATGAAATATGAAAGTATGCACTATCAAATAACAGGCTAAAATTTGAAATAAATCATCTTCAATGTAGAATATTTCTAAGTGATTCACAATTTTTGTCGCTAATGGTCTCCCATGTCTTCTATGGTACTCACGTTATTGTTAAAACGTGCAGCATTAATTTTGTAACTCGCGCTTCTTGAATATTCTCGAACCTATACTGCATCTATAAGGAACGGCAGTTCACAAACGACAATAACTTGCAATTCAGAGATCGGATGTGTTAAACTTTGAACTTTTATAAAAGTCAAAATATGATTCACCTGAAGGATTATTCATCCATCCAGTAGGTGCGTAGCTGAGGGTGTTGCGTGGTAGGTTTTTTTTTGTTTTTTTCCCTAAGGTCTGAATTGCAGTCGGTGCGCTCGAATTCGAGAGTGATTTTTGCTGGAATTGTCTAGCCGGTTGCATCGTCCATTGTTGCATCTTGCTAAGGGTCACTCGTTTAATGAATAGTGTTTCAGGCGGTAGCCTTCGTCCTGCACACGCGCGTTCATAGAAGTGAAATTTCCTTCATATAAAAAATAATTTCACGAATTCACGCGTACAAATTGCATATATTACACGACAGAGAATATTAAATTAAAACACCTCAGCACAGTTTTATATCATATTCTCTTGATCATGTTACCCATTTCTTTAGAGAGACATTCACTCAGAAAGCACGTCAGTATCCCTTTATTTCGTGGTTTGTCATACATTATATTTTATATTTGTTAATAATTTTTATTTTTAACTAATTCCTTACTTTTTAAAGACAAGATAAATATGTAAATAGTTAGAGAAGATATTCTAATAAAGATAAATTAAATTACAATTTATTGTGTAAAATCAAAGTTAAAAGTAGAAAGACTTAATCAGTATCATTTAGATTACCTTCATTAAAATATTTTTGTATCTAGTTTAAAATTTCATAGCGAAAATATTTCATATTTCAATAGAGTCGTGGTATATTTGTTCAAAATATTGATAAAATACATTCAATTAAATTTCTTAGGATTTCAGTTAATATCTCACATCCACCAAAATTCTAAAAATATGTAGTTAATGCATGCAGCACTGAGTGTTGCACGTGCTTGCCAATGGCTACCAGGTCTACATAATATATGTATAAACATGCCCTCAGAACTGTCAAGGAGAATTATGGATACTGCAAGTGTAAACCTACGTATCATGTGAATATAATGTACGTGGACGGAATGTGAACGTAAAAGGTACATCACAATCCTATAATGCGTGCATAAAAAAGTAACGTTAGATCGCTGTAGCGGCGATTCGTATTCAGTAGCGCTCTTTCAGGACAGGAGCGGGCGACGAGCGCCGCGTAGAAGCGAGCGTCCTCTGGGGGTGGTAGGGGTGGCGGAGGGAAGGAGGCTATTTGAGGCGGCGGCAATGAAGGCCGACGAGGAAGCGGCGAAGGCGGTGGAGTAGGAGAGGGCAGAGCAGGCGCAGGCATCCGAGGCGAAGACGGAAGGAACGTCTGAGGCGTTGGAGATGGTGGCGACGGAGCGGGTGGACTCGGAAGGGGAGGGGTCGAGATGATGCGGCGGCAGAGGCAGAGGAGGAAGCGGTTGCAGAAGCAGGCAAAGGAGGACGAGAAGGAAGCGGCTGGAGAAGAAGGGGGCGAAGGCGGTGGAGCAGGAGAGGGCAGAGGCAGAGGAGGAAGCGGCTGAAGAAGGAGGAGGAAAAGGAGGACGAGAAGGAAGCGGCTGGAGAAGGAGGAGTCGAAGGCGATGGAGTAGGAGAGGGCAGAGCAGGCGCAGGCGTCCGAGGCGAAGACGGAAGGAACGTCTGAGGCGTTG
>BOPP01000116.1:1980281-2014448 GCA_017312745.1 Gryllus bimaculatus
GCGGCAGAGGCAGAGGAGGAAGCGGCTGAAGAAGGAGGAGGCAAAGGAGGACGAGAAGGAAGCGGCTGAAGAAGGAGGAGGCAAAGGAGGCGAAGGTGGAGGCGGCAATGAAAGTGAAGCCGCAGGTTGCAGCGGTGGCGGGGAAGGAGTCGTCGGATAAAAGCAAGAGGATAAGGTGGAAAAGAAGGCAAAGAACGAAGAAAAGGAGGAGGAGGAGGAAGAAGATAGGGCGGTGGTGGAGGTTAAAGCATGGGGAGGGGGAGCCCAAAAAGGCGACCGAGCAAGAAGGGGAGGTGCAAGAGAAGGCGGAAGAGGAAGCGAAGTAGGAGGTAGAGACTGGAACGGATGCAAAACTGGCGGTCAAAGAGGTGGCGGGGGAGACGGATCGGATACCGAGGCGATGGAGCAAGAGGTGAGGTGTAAGACAAGGTAGAGCAGGAGCTAAAGTAGAAGGAGGCAGAGGCTGTGGCGGCGGTGGAGTTGGAACAGAATCCTTTAAAGCGGCGCCCTTGGAAGCAGAGGTGGTGGACGCGACAGAGCAAGGTGGTGGATGTGAAAGAGAAGCAGAGAAGAAGGTGACGGCGGTGTCGGGTCGGAAACGGAGACTGTAGATAAGGCAGTGGCGCACACTGGGGCCAGAGAGGGGAAAAGTTGGCAAAAAGTATTTTTAAGTGTTCTTCGGGATTTTCGGAAATAACAAAAACACATTTTATAGTTAAATAATGACTTATTCCAATGTTGAAGCTTCTAATATTTAATTATATAACCTCAGAATCAGAACTTTCATCATGTGACTCTTCTTTCAAATGAATTTCTTCTTGAAGGCATTAACATTGGTGTAACGTCTAGGTTAAGTGCCTTTGCTATAATTTTTCTCTTTTCCATTTTTGGAATCAGATGCAATTAACACCTTGCGAAGCACTTTATTCTTATTTTGCTCTTAATAAAAATAATATCACACAAATCTTCCCTTGTTAATAAAGAGCTCCCAGTACCAGATCATGAACGAAGAATAACAAAAGTGAATATTATAGGTAGAAATGCTAACAAAACTAGGTGCGCATAATTATAAACAAAGTACCTTAACGCAAAATGAGACAAACATCGGCAAACTTTGATTAATGTTTAGAAAACTAGATGAATTTCATAATGAGATTCAGTTCTAATCACAACCCGTAAATACCTGGACGGTAACTAAAAGACAATATGAAAATCCGAATTTAAAAATTTCATTCCGTTGTGACACGTGAATTTTCTATTTGGAATTACCAAATTATTATTTAAAAAATATGTTTTTAAGTAATACAAATTTAAAGAACACACCTCAAAGTATCGTTTCCATAGCACATACCATTCTGCTGCTATGGAAGGAGCTAGAGAAGAAGCTATTTACATCGAAAAGCACACCTCACTTCTTAATGCGAGAGCAAAGAAGTGCCTCGCGCGACACCTGTGCAAGTTCAAACTTGCTTCGAAAAGAGTGACGTGTTTCCCCATTCCTTTCCTGATCGGGGAACGATGAAGGAGATATTTTGCTACCCTTTTCATGTGAAGTCGAGCTTCTGAAGCATATTTTGTTGCCAACATTCCGCTCTCCCGACCCCACTGTGCGTTGGCGGCATTTGCAAAGGCGGCGGCGGCGTGGGGGAAGGCGCGTGTGAGCGTGTGTTAGGGTGCGGGTCAGGTCCAGGGCGCGACGGTGGCGTGGGATGCATTCCGCCCGAGTTTTCGCTTCTCGCGTCGAGGAGCGTGAGGAGCGGACGTGAGGAGGCGAAGGAGAGCCGCGGCCCTCTGGAGGTGCGAGACCCGCAGACGGGAAAAGGAGACTTTCGCACTTGCCCAGTGGAGGGGAGGGGGAAGGGCGGAGGGGAAGAGCTTGATGGCCCGGTCCGCTGGCGCGACGCGAATTTTTTTTGCCTGGGTCGTTTTTGACTTCTGCACCCGTCGATAGGGGAAAAGGATTCCTTTCGGTTCGAAGATTTCAGTGGAGAGACGTTCGTTTTTGGACCGATTTGATACAAACTCTGACATTTGCCTGTGACTACCAGACACTTAAAAGTTCTTAAGATCTTCTACAAGTAAAATTATATCCGCAGACTTTTGATATGAAATCGTACAACCTAAAACATGATTAAAAGTGGCATTTAAAAAATATTTCTTAGCAAATTAAATCGCCGAGAACATTTTCCAGCAAATGTACACGTGAAGATTCTGTAACATTACTGCACGTTATCTGCAACACTATCAACTGCAACATTCTCTACGTTGATCTGTGACATTCCTACCTCTGGTCCTTTTAGTATCGCGGTGAAGCAGAAATGAGCATTCAAATGCTATTGCTACTCCCGCAAGCCAATACCATTAGCCCGAACGTTTGTTGGGAAATTACTCTTTAACATCGTTGTGCTACAACTCATCTCCGAAATGATAAAGAAACAGTGGACTGGTAGTGAACAGCATAGGTCATTCGTTGAGAAGAGCATTCTTCTGGAGCGTTCGGATATATATTGAGGAGCCAAAACACTAGCACAGCCATGCATATTGACATAAGGAGTTCTGGAAACCATTAGAATACGGCGTTCCGACCGGCAACGAGCCAGGGTCTGGCACAGTTGTTAGATCGGTTACTGCTGTTACAATGGCAAGTTATCACGACTTAAGTGAGTTTGAACGCGTTATAGCCGGCGCATGAGGAATAGGAGGCGAGAGATGAGGAATAGCATCTCCGAGGTCGAGGTTTTAATGGGATGATTTCAATTCACTCATTCTGCGAGGATGAATTGGTTGAAGATTAATGGGATGAAATGGCTAGTTTTAATAGCCTTTGGCATATTAGCATATACTCGCTCTCAAGGTAGGCCAAGGAAATTGTTTTGGTTAGCGCTTATATTAATTAATATCCGTTAGATACCTCAATGTACATTGGCCGATATTGATCACGAGCTATATCAGCGCCATAGATCGGGAAATAGCGCTCCAAGGTTGCATCTGACTTACAAACCGGGATGAGGGAGACCGTAGAGATACATAGATATAAAGAAGGAACGCATGTATAGAGGTATGGATCTAGAAGTTCTTTGATTCAATGAGTGAAAGACAAAGTGCATTATCTTCCGATGTTGTTTCAACCGTTTTCGAAACACACATCACAGCTAGTCGCAGCATATCTTCTGAAAGAGATCGAGTATGTTTTTGTCTTTTTTCGTTGTAGTCCACTACGTCGCCGCGGAGTAAGTGGGCACAAGTCAGCAGCACGTTTCCTAGAGTGCCAGGCGAAGGCCCAAGGGAAGTAAAGGTTTCCTCAGAGACTGTGTTAAAGGCGCACGCTTTGTTGAAGTTTCGACTTTCGTTCGTATACTTCTGATATGTGAAATGCCAACGATTTCTGCAATTGAAAGAAACGCCTAAGTAGGAAGCTAACGGTGTCCATTTAAGCTTTCGAGTGCATAATGTAATTTGTTTTGGTGGTGTTTATATTTGACAGTATTTGTGTTTGCGTTAAGTGTAGCAAACTTGGCTGAGATGATCTGAGACTATTACACTGTGAAAGTCAAGTTTTTTTCCCACCCATGTAAGCGTTTGAATCATTTGCTACTGAAGTAATTTGAGCTTGTGTTTTAGGGTATTCCCTTACACTTACACAGAAATGTCGTCTGCTCAGAGAAAGACATATATGTGGTATTTGTGGTATAACATTGGCATAGAATAAGAACAGCAGCGGAGAGAGGACGGAGCCATGATGGATCCCAGCCAATATCCCGTCTTCTAAGCACACGACCTCGTTTTCTTCACATTTACCATAAATGAGCAGTTTGTGAGGATACATGTAATGATTTAAGTTGTTCTTGACGACAGCGTCTCAGTTTTGTGATGAGTATTTTGTGTGATGAGTACAGAGTACCTAGAAAGCCTTTCATCAAGTCCCCCTGACGTATGTCATAAGTTGTATTTTTTACCGTCATGTTCTAAATAGATTGTGCTGAAGTTTAAGATATGTTAATTTAACTAGTATTTTTCAAGTGGATTTCTCAGATTTTATTTTATTGTTGATTTATTTTATATTTTACTTTCCTGATTGTTCACTTCTTAATATAACCAGTTTATATCACTGACTATTTTACTTTTTTCTTCGTTTCTGGTAATTAAGATTTTTACCCAACGAAACTTGTATATAAATTAAATAATTTCATTATAAATATTTTTTCATTTCAGAATTTCATCATTTCAATATTTTTGCAGTTTATCTCCAGACACTAACAAATATTTTGCGTCATGTCGTAATAAAAATGTTAATCATATAAATAAATAGAATAGCAATAAACTCTTATTGCATCTAATTGAAAAACGAAGAACAAAATTAATATTTTAATACCGAAAGAGACAGTATAGTGAAAAATGCGTTTATTAACTCCTTTTAATTCACTTGAGAATAAAACAGTTTTTCCGTAATTAACTGCAACGAAATAAATGTACTACATAGCTATAATGGACAAAAAATAATATCACTGGTTTGATTTTATCTACCGAAATCGAATTTGCTCAACGGAAATGAAACTGCTAGTAGAACGTGTTTTCATTCTAATGTCAGCATTTCAAACAATAATTTCGTGCCGTTGTCGTAATGCAGAAAGCAATAGCAAGTGAATTTCTATCATCTAATCTATGTTGCCTCCTGTCTCTTTGCGAGTAGGGATCCAACATTGTTATCAATGGTTTCACAATATAGATTTTTATACAAAATCATCCATGTTTTAAACACCGACTTACGGAAGCTGGTGTATTTTTAATTTCGTTGATTTGGATTCGATATTTTTATTTAGTCGACGTTTTACATTTGTATGCAATATTAATAAATAAATCAAGCCATAATTTTCCTTATCAGTTAACTGAACTACTCTATTCTTGAACCCTTGGGAGAAGGGTCTGAACACGTTGAAATCTCATTTTCGGATTAAAGGAGTGAAGATTGTCTTAAGCAAGCTACGGCTACCGATCATAGCATTTGGTCTAGTTATAGAACGCTTGTTCTTTATTTGTTTTATATTTGAACGCCAGAATGGGGATTAAAGTTGATCATTCCATAATCGCCAAGTTCGCCATTTGTGAGGATGGAATGGAATGAATTCCGCATTCCCTCTACAATAATTATAATACGAACTAATGTATATTTTGAAATTTTCACACTCATGATATTTTATGCTTAGCTCAGCGCAAGGTTTTCCCGATAACTGTAGTCTCGTAATATTTTTATAGTTTGGATATTGAACGTTTTGAATATTCCTATTATTTCTTGACTTCATTATCGCACGTAATGTGAAATTAATAAACATGATGAATTGTCAAATTAAATTTCCCTGTTTCAGCATTAATATGAGAGTTTACTAAGCCAGTTGTAAAACAATACGTTTTAAAATATATACAGTAAAATGACTTTATACTGCGATTTTTCTAACTTTCGCGCTCAATAATACGTTGGCATTAGGTCATTGTATTTCGCGTCTTTCTCGTCCATGCCGCCTGATGTCGCATGATCGCGACGATCCAGCACTGCTCTACTGTCGCAATCTTTCGACATCTAGTGGCACACCGGAAAGGTCACAAAAAAGCGTGTTATAATGCCGTCGTGAAGTAGGGCTTTGAGGGGGAGAGTTAGAAAAATCGCAGCGTAGGGCAAAGGATTATTAACTTGGATTTTAAATTTTAAACATTTGTTATTTTGGTGGCGAAGTCGCATGTCTCCTCACGAGAGTCCATTTGTAAATCACCCACAAGGGCGCGTGGGATAGGTTTCCCGCGGGCCTCATGAGGGGGGGAGCAGGGGTGGGGCACCGGAAATGAAAAGGTCTTATTGCAGCCGCCCCGCGCCGGTCCCCAGGATCTTGTATTTGTCTTGCGGCCGCCGCCTTCATTACCGAACTCTGGCGGTAGCGAACTGCGCGCTCATGGACTCCTGGAACCCACAGCGGCGCCTACAAATTACCTCTGGCAGCCCGACCACCACGATCGCTTTGCACCACCCCACGCACCGGGGTCGTAATACGAGAGTGTGCATGTATGAATGCATGATGTGTAGCTCATTTATTATGATAATGTACGATGGTTTATATAGAGAAATTACTCTAAGAAAGAACCAATTTCACAGGTCTAAAAACAAATGAAAGCCATGATGGTTGATGGCTTTGAAGGAAGTTGTGTCGAACCCTGTAGCACGTGAGACATCTGCATACGTACGCATTAACAAATTGGGCACTTAGACATAACCTACAGTTATTTTGCCAACCACAGCCAGACAGTAGCTGTCAAAGCTGTCCCTCCTCAGAGTAATTTCTGTCTATATGACCATAATGGTACATTCTTTACGATTAGTATTTTTGCGTGAGTCAAGTATTACGACCATTAGCCCCGAAGGTGTAGTGCTTATTATATCACGTAAGGTGGCAGTGTTTCTCATATACTACTAGAACGTGAGATGCATCGCTGGCCAAACCTACACGTTCGTTTGCGGAATGTTATATGTCCCCCCATATTCACCACTCGAGATTTTTATTTATTTTTATTTATTTACGTCAAAAACAGTAAAATACTGTGTGTGACGTGCTATGGGGAGAAGTAAAATTTAAGTTAAATTTATGTCTAGAAGCAAAACAAGGAGCCATCTCATAATTTGCTCAAGAATCAGGGAAACTGGATAAAAATCTGATCGAGTTGGGGGTCATTGACCCAGAAGCTGAAGTACAATATATGTTACAGGTTATTTAGAATTATAAATTTCAAATGGAAAATAAAACACTAAATGTAGTTGTTAAAAATAATATCACTTTCCTATGGTACACTCGGTATAGCTTCTAATTGTATGAAAATAGTTGTGAAGCAGAAACGACTGTTCTTGATACTTGAACTTTTGTATCCAATTTTATCGTTTAATGTCATCTGGTAAGGTGTTGTTAAATAATGTACATGAATTGTGTGTGAATTTCTTGTAGTGTCACCTGATAAATATATACGTCTTGTGTTGTAGTTGTAGATATCAGCGTTTGCTGAAAATATATTCCCGCCCTTAAGTAAGTCATTTGTAACAAAAACCACTGATTCATATATCAAGAAACAAAATAATGGTAAGATACCTAGATTAATAGAGAGGCTTACAGAAGGGACAAACTCCTAGCTTGTAGCTTGTCTCCCGACATGTGTGGTACGTGCAATACGTACGAAGGTGTAAATGAAAGTGTAATTTTGTGTGTGTAAGAAGAGTGCTGCGGTAAAGGATGAGAAAGAAAACATCACGCGACCAATAGCCCGTATGGTAGGGTACGGCCCCGCCACTCGCCTATCACTGAGCAGAGGAAACCATGGAAAATCTACCCTTGGACTCTGTATCTCCATTCCTTACGTAGACTCTGTTTGGGGTAAGATTTTACCCCATGCCTTTTACCCAATAGTTTACCTGTATTTCACACACGTATGCTATTTGTAATTATTAATTAAGAAAATTATGTTATTTATTTGCTTCATTTACTACATCGTTCTAAAAAACAAAGAATAATATTTCCAGAAATAACATTCTCCCATATCTTTAGTTGTCTACCTAAGGATGCCATAGGCAGATGTCTACCATACCGGCATGGGAATGTTTGATGTAAAGCTGCTAACTTGTAATAAACAATTAAGCCAGATTTTCATTCAGATTCAACACCATATTATAAAACGGAAACGGACACGTTTTTATATTTTTTCCAGTAATATCGACGTGTAATGTAAAACCTATTTGGGTGTATTTCCGACCACAGCCGCATTAAAAATCAAATTGCTTCAAACCAAGAAAACGAAAAAACTGAAAAGTTTACAAAACATGCAAAACTGGATATAAATTACATATCGAAAAAGAGACGTTCATGTGAATAACGATCAAATCATCAAAACCCAATCACCAAATAAAACTACCTACAGCATGCTCGCCTTATGAACACAGTAACTAAAAGGTTTCTAAAAATCGTTTACCACAAATTCCAATTATTCCCCATAAAATTATTTTTTTTACTCTGAATCCAATCAAACCTTCCTGGAAGGAATGTTGTTTGCAGTGCAACGCGCCCCACTCGCCAGATTCCGCGACTGAGCGAAACGAAAAGAAACGAAGAAAAACGCGGCGGGACCAGGCAAAAGCGCAGACGAGCGGCGTCAAAAGACGTGCGCGCGAAAGCGATCTCACACGACGCGCCCACACCGCACCTGCGCGCCCTCTGCAGGGGGCGGCGGCACACACGCGGCGGCTTCTGAACAACGGCAACAAGGCCACAGCAGCGCCGCTCGCGCCCGGGATATTGGTTACAACATATCGCTGTTTGTTGCGCTTCAAACGAAGGGGAGTGACCGCGAATAACCTCCTGCGTGGCACAAAAGGAAAACGTATGAACCAATGATTTCATGCTGATGTTCTATAACGCTGATTGGGGTGGATAGAATACTGTTTGAGTTGACAGGTATATAAATTGCATTTTTAATCAAACTACGTTTATACTCACATTTAAAAACAATATGTTGCCAGTATTTAAAAAAAAATGAAGTCTTAAGATTAAAAGTGGAATAGGAATGAAGATATCATGTCGATGCATAATCAAAGCCGGCTAAGAAAACGTAAAGAAAACAACCTTTTTGGAATTAATGTGTGTCTTATTACAATAATAATTTGAATAAAATAAATTGAACAGTATTGTGAGATTAAAGTTCAAACCTAATTGAAAGAATAAATGTAAGTTGATGTTTTGTTAGCCGTTTCAATATGTGATGTCTTCTCGTAAAAATAAGAAGAAAAATATAAAATATCCATGAATATGCATTAAAAACACGATTTCTACTCACTGAGACAGAACTAGTTTTCAATGCAATTCCAGAATATCGTCAGGTGAAATTGAATTATTTCACTTGAAGCACATAACCTAGCAATCAGGTCATCCAATGCAAAGAAAAAATGAAAGGTCTCGTATAAATTGACTGCCTCACTGAAAAGTAATTACGCAGTGGATCAAAGCAGTTTCCAGTTTTGAAGTGGCAGTTTTAAACATCAATACTGACTAAAGATGCATAGTGTTTCTCTGTTCTTTACAACGCCCGCTATTTCATATCGCGATGTTGAATAGACACATTCCATTAGTTAGAGTAACTTCAGTTTTTACAAGCCCATATGTATTTCTCCACTAGTAAACACGAAGTGTCCTGTTTCATGACAAACGAGCTGAAGAAAATACTCAATTAAAATTTAATATTTTTTTACTAAAGGTTTTTTGTAAACATCCCATTAATTAGCAACAAAGGTTCTCTTATTGAACTCAATATATACCAGTACTACTTCAAACAAAGAAATCCCACAGATTATACAATGGCATTCCGAGAAACGTCAAAACAATAATCATGAAAAATAACAAACCAAACTAATTTTCAGTTTCATATTTATTATTAAAATCTCGTTGTCCCCTCACGAGCAATTCAAGGCAACACAACGCTCTCCCATTAATTCCGCTTTCGAACCATAATGTGAATGTTAAAACGAGCAACCACATATCTCCGCTCCCCCAGAAACCTACACGAAACCAGCTCCCTGTCATTTTCATTATTGTGCTTCTAATTAAATTAACGCCGAGCTGAAAAGGGGGAGGGGGAGAAGAGGGGAGGGAGGGGGGGAGGGGAGGGGAAGAGAAGGGCAACTATGATCATCGCAATGGCGGTGTGCAGGAGTGGGAGAATGGAAGGGGCGCGCACATCTCAACTAGCAGCCGGCACTGCCCGTGTCGCCTCTTGGCGCCCAGGTGCCAGTCCGACCTGAGAGATAGACCCGCTGACGTGCCGACACGACCGCACGCCACCGCCACACCCAGCCCCCACACAGCCCCGCTCGCAGCTGACCTACGCATCAGTCCGATGGGACCGATCAGTCAGTCAAATGATTGCTAGCCATCGGATCTGGCCTCTCCAAACGACCGGAACACCCGCTTTGACGGTACAGTCCACTCGAACGGCCAAACAGCCGACCAACCAGCCCGACCAAGCAGCCGACAACGCCGAAAACCAGCCCGACGCAACCAGCCGACCAACAGCGACCAACACCCGCGCCGACAACAGCCCGGGACCAACAGGCGGGAAACCAGCCGAACAGCCCGGGACAACAGCCGACAACCAGCCCGAACCAGCCGACCAGCCGACAACAGCCAGGATCCGAACCAACAGCCGACGCATACCAAGCCAGACCACAGGCCAGAAAACAGACCGACAACAGCCCGACAAACCAGCCCGAGGGCAACAGCCCGAGCAGACCAGCCCGGACAACAAGAGACCACAGCCCGACACAAACCAGCCCGAACACGCAGCCCGACCAACAGCCCTGCGACCAACCAGCCAGACCAACCAGCCAGACCAACCAGCCAGACCAACCAGCCCGACCAACAATTACTGATTGTTCCTGTTTTCAGGCGCGTCAACTGATTTTGATGATTACTCCCCTAAGTGTGGTGCATGTTTTATTACGGGAGGGGCAATGTCCTTCACTCGCTAGATGGTAACTTTCGGCGCTGCCTTACATGTAGGCTTGTATGTTTTCTTCACCATCTTCAACCAGAGAGGCATCGCTCTAGCCGAGTCAAGTTCTAAGTTCCAGACTGATCAGACATATTTTCCTTATCCAGTAATCTCCCACCAGCAGAATTCCACCCTAACCAGCACAAGCTCCACGCTCCTGTTTCCCGATATGTGTGGCATGAGTTTGTATAGGGAGAAGTTAGGACAAGGAAGAGGAAGGAAATGTTGCATTCAGTATGTTGTCTGCTTGCCAGGGTACTACTCTCGCTTTCATCTGGTGTTAATCGGGGAAACCATGGAAAACCACCGACCAGAGCAGCCGCCAGCTAGATTTCTCCTCCTGACAGGGACTTACTTCGACCTAGTGAACTTGCTAGTAACGGAACTTCCGACCGCCTCCGACCGCCTCTGACCGCCTCCGACCGCCTCCGACCGCCTCCGACCGCCTCCGACCGCCTCCGACCGCCTCCGACCGCCTCCGTAATAGACGAGAATAAAAATGGTGGTCTTGGAATAATAATACATTTCTTACTCTAATAACGTGTTTATAAAATTTATTTCGTTTTTTTTATAGACGGTAACTAACTATAAATTTGTATAAGTATATTTTCATATTATTGTTTCGAAAATTTACAGTTTGATTTCTTAATTTTTTGGCTCCTTGGACTTTGGGGCTTCAAGCTGTAGCGTATTTAGCCTAACAGTAAATACGCCACTGCTCACTTTACATAAAAGTGTCAGTCACCAATTTCTTTTTATCGAACCTTCGTGTAAAGTGAACTCGTGAACGACGTGTGCACGCATACGCCAGCAACAAAAAAAACTCGTTCACAGCAGAACCAATACTCACAAACATCGAGAAATCGAGCATACAGCACTGTGTAGGTTCTGTGCAGTGAACGAGACCCGAGAAAAAGTGGCTTCGGCGCAGTAACGTCTGTCGCACGCGGCAAATTGAGCGAAGCGACGCAGGATCTAGTTACGGTAATTAGGTCACAGTCTGCTTCTCCCCCCCTCCGCCCTTTGCGGCGTTTGCAGCGCTCAGCCGCTGCTCTCTGGCGCTGCGAATGCGGGAAGGGACGGCGTCGGAGGCGGCGTCGGAGCCGGCGCCGGCGCCGCTGAGCCCTCGCGCGCTCTGAGCACCTGTTGGCTGAGCCAGCGCTCGCGACCGCTCGCGAAACAAAATAAACTAAGGGTCCCATGAGAGCTGCCTATAGAGATTTTTTGATTGATCGACTGATTGGATTGATCGGTTGATTGGATTGATCGGTTGATTGGATTGATCGGTTGATTGGATTGATCGGTTGATTGATTGATTAAGTGATTCCCCGCGCGGCAACTGTCAACGTTTAAGGCTCTGCAATGACATTAATTGATGCTCTGCGCTATCTAAACCGGTGGCCTATGAGGAGATGGCCAAGATATAAATCCTAAAAATAAATACATCACTTTAAAAAATGATACGTAAAAATTACATCAAAATAAGGATAAAAATAATAAAACAATGAAACTGCGAGAAGAAATCACAATAAATCTTCTTAAATGAGGTAACGGGACAAAACTGTAATGTGTGTGTGCCTTGGAGGTGAAGACTTTTGACACACACTTTTACACAACTGGTTATTGAGGTCTTTCGATTTTCATCAATAATTAATGGAGAAACGAGAACGAACGATACTGATACGAGGCGTCTTAAAACCGGGCACCCTTTCCATCGGCGCATGAGAAGCCAACGGCGAATGCAAGTGGCGCAACCAGATCTCTGGATATCGTTAATTGCTCAAAAATCGTAACAGTTATTTATGCACCCAGAGCAAGATAAGGATGCTAAAGATCGAGTGGCGGCAAAAAACTCCGAGAGCACTAGAACCAATTGACGACTGTGTTACATACAAAATTTTATTTTTACCCCTTTTTAATTATTCATATTTACTTAATACTAATTAACTATATTATACTTGACTCGATTTTTCTTTTCAAATTTCCCTCCTATAATTGCCAGTACAGAGTATTGCGCGTTTAAGCATCTTTAATTACTTCACACAAACTTTAATACTCGTCATAACAATGGATTTTAGGAATCAAGAAATATATCAACAAATTTTAAACGTAACTTGCAAGAATCGTATCTTCGAACAACATTATTTATCATTTACTTCAAATGTGACCTCATGAATCGAAATCCATATAGCTTTAAATGAAAATAGGTCGTGAAAATGCTCCACAAGCCGTCTGAGTACCAGTCCATTCTCGAAGGCCACAAACTGTAATACGGAGGCAATCGGAAACCCCGATGCGGTCCTTGCCCTCTCCTCTGGCGGTGGAGGAGGTAGAGGAGGAGTCGGTCCGAAAGCTTGTGAAAACACCGAAAGCGAGTTTAACTCCTCCAAGTTCGGCTAACGCCCTCGAGGGGAGAAGTTGAGCAGGACAAGGGACCACGCGCAGAGGCAGAAGGTTTCGGAGAAGGGCGAGGAGCAGGAGAAGGGAGGTGGAGGGGAGAGGGAAAGTGGGACGGACGGACGGACGAGGCCAGCAATTACAATGTTGCGCCGAGAGAGGAAGCTGCGCTCACGCAATTAGCAACTTCCCGGTGACCAACGCCCTCGCAGTCTTCGCCGAGCGCGTCCATTCGCGGCGGATTAGGCGGCGGCGCCGGTCTGCGACCTCCAAGATGCCAATTCGAAGACCTCGAGGAGCGGCCAATATGCAGAGAAACCTCTATTAAGCGGTCACTACTCGGTCCGTTTAATCGGCTAACCGATTAATGGAAGTTATAAGAATATGTGAAGAGAATATCAGGTCAAATTCGACTACGTGCAATGACGTTAAGTATTTGTATATTTCCAGTTTTAACGTCCGTATGCCGTATACAAAAGCATTCGCTTCGCTATTTCTCAGAACATTTTTTCTTCTCATTCGAAGATAATCAATACTTTTCTCAAAATAATTCCCCATAGCATCAGATTAACCACGCTGTATATCACTGAAGTAAGAAATTCTGCAAAGTGACCCGACGCAGGTAGATACTGAATCAATAATAATGTCAACTACTCTTCTGCTTTGTGTATTGTTATTGTTCAAAATCGTACATTTGTTTAGTTGCGAGACATAATACAGATTAATCTGCAAAAATTAACCTGCCCGTTGATTCAGAGGCCAGGGGATTGCATCTTAAAAATGGAAATATTAACATATATCTCAAAACACATTAATCGGATCCGGAAAAAAGCTACTGTTAGTGGTGGCATTCTAAAAGAATGTGGCCGTTTCGACGTGATTCACTGTACTACCTCTTTTAGATTCGACAGAGACGGGAGAGGAGGGGGAACACGAACCTCCCTGCCAGGGTTATGTAGGTTCCGTCGGTACTCACGTCGATAGCTTCAAGATGGGGCAGTGAGGAAACGGGTTTGGGCCCCGAACCCTATGTGCCTCTACTCGGAGATCATGACGAGGAGGCCTCCTCGACGATGATCTTCAGCTACGTACGTTTCCCCCACAGTATTAGTGTTCCTTAGTACCAATTATGAGAAACTCGTCGTGGATCATACTGAAAACCGGATAAGGACCTCCAACTCCACGTTTACCTTGAGTAAATTTTGCGGGAATCGCAAGAGTGAAACGTTTGTAAAATTTGAAGGAATCGCAAGGGTAAAACGTTTCTAGAGTTATTTTCTGAAATAATCTCAAAGCACCTTCTTCTTCTTCTTCTTCTTCATCATCATCATCTTCTTCCTCTATTTATTCTTCTGTACTTCAACGACCAGAAGGGTGCCTGTTCCTTCTTCACACATATAATAATCTTCTACGTTGTCTTCCTAACTCCTTGTTCCTGTTGAGTTGTACTGTAGCACTTGTTTAGGTAGCCCAATTTTCTCCATTCTTTCCACAAGTTTTTTTTCATTCTTCTAGCATTTATTCTAATCTGTTAGCAAATGTACTAAATTTATGAGAAGAACTGCAACGAGCGTATTCACTGTATTTCTACATCTATTTTTTGGAGTTGATGTTTCAAATGAACACATTTTGCTGAGGATTCGTAAAGAATAATTACACAACTGAAATGTATTCAAATTACCAATATTATAAAAAATTAATATATCCAATCAATATGTATATAGTATAAGAAACAAAAATTTCTGAAAGAATGTTCCGAACAATCTCTCATCATTACGGCTAAAAGAGATAACATTTTTAATTTTAAGTAATTTTTTTTTTATTATTCTGTTTATTTACAATCTGTTTTCTTAACAAACATTCAGTAAATGTGTTAATTATGCATTAAATGAAGGCTGAGTAGCATCGTCAATGTGGTTGTTTGAAGCGGAATGGTAATTCCAGAATATGTTTCTTTTTCAGTCGGAGTGTACTCTCTGCTATTATCCCAATAGATTGATGCTGATGGATTTGATGTTTGTTTAAACGCGCTCTTGGTAGGTTGGTGCTATGCTGAGTGATTTCCTTCATGATATTATGGGTATCTTGAGGTCTTCGACGTAGTGTTTCATTCGTTAGCGTACCACGGTGCATGGCTACGTCCTTTCGTAATGCATTTTGATTCGAATCTCTCTGATATTTCAATGTTTGACTTGCTAGAAGATCTCCTTCTAGAGTTGAATTCCGTAGTCCAGATAGGCCTGATTCTTGATTTGTAGAGGAGTATTTGTTGTCTAAAGAAAGGTTTGGAGTGGCGGTTGATGAGCATGATAATTGGGAGAATCTGAATTTGTGGCTTCTTTTCTTCTTTGCAGTTATATGGTTCCTCCATGTAAGCCGTTTGTCATATGAAATCCTAGATATTAATGCTAGATAGTTTGTGCTAGTAATACACTTGTTTAGCTGTACTTTAGGACACTCTTTTTTGGATAGGTAAATATGATATTTGTTTAAGATTTGGAGCATTTACTTGAAACGCCATCTTTGTACGCATGTTTTCAAGTTGGTTTCAGGATGCTTCTTGGAGATTTTGTGATGCCTTGGAATGCGGTCCCTTCCATGCACAGCCAAAAATTGCTGTGTGTCGCAAACGTTGCAGTGGTAGTCTTTCATTTGTTTGGCTAAATCATATGTGTATATAAGGTATAAAACAGGATCCCAGCACACTGCCTTGAGGGACTCCTGATTTAATGGGGTGGAAGGATGATAATTCTTCCTTGATATTAATTTGAAGTGTCGGTTAGATAGATATGATTCATCAGTAGGTAATACGCATGGGGCATGAGATAGATTTAATTTTATACAGAAGTCCTTCGTGCATACCTTGTCCGAAAGCTTTTGTATATCAGAAATAACACCTGCGCAAGTAAAGGCCCCTTTTTTCCTTTCGAACTTTGGAGTAATAACTTCAACCATCGGGTGCGCTTTGTTCGATTGTGAGTGTGTTTCTCTAAATTCTCGAACTGGTGTTCTGGGATTATTTTCTATGCAGAAGAGGTTTTAAACGTTGCGAGTAAGATTTTTTCGAATACGCTTTGGCTAAGATTGGAAGCAAGCTTATTGGGGCGATAAGCTGATACATCGTTAGGTGGTTTTTCCTGGTTTAGTGTTCGCTATGACTCTGTGCTATCTCCATTGTCCAGGGAAATGGTTGAGTCGGAGAATCGCATTGAAGAGCAAGGTGATAAATTCATAAGCATTCGTTTGATAATTCTGCAAGACTTTGCTGGTGATTAGGTCCGTAACCTGGGCTTTTTGTTAGGATTTATAAAACGCTGGAATAGTTTCTCTACCTTCATTATGAGGAAAAAGATTGGCGTTTGGAAGCGATAATTGAAACAGGGAAGTATTATTAATCGAAGTAGCTTCTTCTCAAATTCGCATTGGTCATGGAGTTATAGGTTCAAATACCGGAGAGAAGTGTTCAGTCAGATCGGTTCATTTTCTTATTGCACTTCTTGCCATGTTCATCTTTCTTCTTTATAGGTGGTATTGAATTTGTGGCGTTTATTTTTTCTTACTAGCCCTCCAGATCGAAATGTTTTTGTTGTTGGCAGGTTGCTGTTAGTGAACTGTACATAATTGTGCAAATGATTCATTTCTGAGTTGTTTTTCAAGTAATCCTTCAGCGTCTGGAGGCTGCTAAATTGAAGTTTTGTTCTCGTCTTCAGAGTGCCCCTGGTTTGTCATCCAAAATACGGTCGTAGCCCCGTTTCTCGTCTGATTTTTTCTCTTAATGTTTATGGGAATCTGTTGATTGGCTTACTTTGAACATGTTGCAGGCGTTGAGTCCAAGCGGCATGTTGAATGGAGTTAGTCAGATTTCTGTGGCTTCTCGATAGTTTTCCCGGGTTATGGCAGTGCACATTAGCAAGTAATTCCTACTATCTATAATTTCACGAATTTTGTCCTGTCTGTGGCGTTTTGTTGTACGCGTTTTGGCGGTGGAGGATTTTGTGACACCTTCGGAGCTGATGGTCAGTATTAAGGGCAATGGATCTGACGACCATATCCATGATTTGGTTTTCTATTAAACGAATTTTATCAAATTGAAATACCTTTAATAATGGTAGAAGTCTACGAAGGTCCGGTATTTTGTTTCTGTCAGTAGGCCATTTATGTTAGGTTCTCCAAGTGGACACTGGTTGTACAAGATTATTTCTAAGAACACAATGTAAAGGCGTCTACCTTTGGTGTAATTTAGTCTTGGACCCCAGTGCAACATGTTTTCATTGTCAGTCGACACCTACTATGAATCTTGTTCCGATATTAGTTGAAGAATGTTTCGACATGCTCTGAAATGTTATGCTTAGGTGACAGTACACTGCAGTTTACGTTGATTGGGCCGCAGTTAGATCTTGAAGTTTGGACAGAGGTTGCCCCTGCAGGTATCAAAGGTTGTATGCTTTTAGTTCATGATTTTGATTTTGTTTCCGTATAAATAATGGCAGTTCCTCCATGAGCAGTACATCTGGGAAAATGTTTGTGCTGTTTTGTAGGTCACATAGCCAGGGATTTGGAGAAATACGATTTCTTGGTGAAATGGGTTTCGCTTAATTAACATAATGTCAATTTTATAATTCCTGAAGGAATAAAATAATCTTGTTTGTGCTGTACAGGAGCACCATTTGGCATTCCATGTTGGCTATCTTTATAATGCCACGATGGTTTAATACAAATTCAGTTTTAATTTTGAAATAAGAATCGTGAGGCAGATTAGCACTGAAACTATCTGTTCTGCTTGCTGTTAAGTATTTTTTCAAATCTGAAATGAATTCATGTAATACATTTCCGATATCTCCTGATTGATTGGTTAAAGCTTGGGTATACCGATCAGAACAATTTTTTTTATCTGGGCGTAGTATGTATGCAAGGGATCCGACGGGCAATTCTGAGTAAGAGTTTAACCCTGGAAACTCTTCCATAGCTGGTTTTGTACTGTTTCTGCGTAGTTGTTTTTTTTCCTCGAAGTTTTTTTTGTCGATCACTTGTTGGTATGTTCTTTTTCATAAGTTCTTTGTATACTCCTGGAGCCTTTGTAGTTTGCTGGGTGTCCCTTGCCGCAAGTGCCACATGTTGGTTTTGTTTTGTTATCTTTTTTACACATTCGGTACGGTGTGCTTCTCCGCGATTTCACACATCTAAGGACTCTCGTTTGGCAGTACGCAGACTATGATTGTACTGTTTGGCATCTATAGGCATTGCACTATTTCGTTTCTTTTTATACGGCGGTTTCTGAACTTGACTTGGGGGCCATGCTTAATGTAGTAATTTTTGTAGATATCTGCGTTATTCGCGCGCTGGTTCTAGGTCGAGCGTAGAAAAGGTGTTGGGTCTTTTGTCAATCTATGGCGAATGTTTATGATGTTCCTGGACTTTGTGACCAAGTTCCTCAAGTTCACTTTGAATACCTCTCTTTCAACAGATGGGTGTACGTGCCTAAGGACAACTCGAAATGCTTCTTTCTTTTTTTTTAGTTGGTACGTGTGGTACATTGCTTTTTTTTTTCATTTAGGGAATTTTATAACTGCTCTGTAGCTTTCTATTGTCTCTTGGTTGAACTTTTACTTCATTGTTGTACATTTTATATGTAAATTTTTTGCCCGAATGGCTTCACGTAGTGACCTTCTGTGAACGAGGGCACTTTTACAACATTAAGGAATAAATACAGGCGGAGGTTTTGGTTGGAGCTGTATCTTCATTCTATATGTTTGCTTGTGCGTCTTTTCCGGTGTTGTCGAGTTGTTTATAATGCTTTGCAGTGCCTTCTTAACTGTTTGCTTGTTTTATTTCACTGCGGTATTTGAACGCTTGCTGTGGGGTTACTATAACCACCGCCTGTCACGCTCGTTTACGCTTAGCAGAGCGAACAACTTGCCATTCAGGTAGGACAGTAGAATTGCACTGTACCTGATTTGTTGATGTCGATGGAAATTACACTGTCTCCGAGGAACGCGCTGTACGGCAATTCTGTGTCCTTCTGCTTGCGATAACTGCGTATTGTAAAGTTGCGTCGATTGTTCATATGCGTTGAAACTTTAAAGCTGTGCTTGCTTGGAGGTCTTGTTTAAGTGTTGGAGATTTGGCACTGGTATTGATCGATTAGCAGTTGTTCTGTTGCTGTGGTATTTCAGCAAGCTGTATTTCACGGCCGCTGGTTGTTGATGTAGTTCTCTTCGCCATCCTGGTGGCCCAGTTAACCGAGGCGGGGCCGTAATCGCTGTCCTGATCGAAAAGCGGGACTTTCACTGCACACTGCTGGACACACAGTAATAACCGGGATTATAATAACTGGATGTACTTAGGGAGAACGGGGTCTCACTGGGGATAATGCGCGGAGCACTGCACACACTGAACCCAAACTATCACCGTTTTATATAACTGTTTCACTTAGGAGAAACGGGGTCTCACTGATAACGCGCGGAGCGGAGCAGCTGGCACGTCCGACCTGCACCGCTGCCTGCTTGGAACTCTTAAGTAATTTCAGTAGCTCCAAGTTCTATTTTAAATGCGTGACACATTTTTCCATCCATAAATCACATATCGGTTGCTCTTCTTATCTAGCAGTTAAAACACAATTAACTACCATTATCATAATGCGAAATTAATCCCCACGCCACAATAAATAAACCGGCAGACAACCATCCCCGAGGGCCCTGAATCGCGAAGGCCGCCGGCAGCGCATAAAAGCAGAGAGCAACCAGGCCTGGCAGCGGAGCAGTCGGCAGTGGTTTAAAGTGGCACGGCTGCGGAATGGGAGTTGAGAACAGCGTGCAATTAAAACTCTCCTCTCGGGAGCCGACTGCGGCGGGGGCGGCGGCCGCAAGAGCGCAACACGCGTCGAGTACGAGTGGTTCCCGGTCGCTGCCGCGCCACGCGGAGGCGGCTGGGCAGGGCGAAGTCGTGCCGCGCTGCCCCGCCCCCAACCCCGCGTTGTCCCCGCGCTGGCAGCGTCGAGTGGCGGTTTACGGGCAAGTTCGGGCAGGGGAGGGGGTGGGAGTGTCGCGAGGTTCACGGTACACGCGGATTCATTTAAGTTACTGCGTAAATAAAGGCAGCAAATCAGTTGAGGAGAAAGAGACTTCGCTTCTTTCTGTGTACCTACGTGGCAAGTTGTAGAAGTGACATTATTGTTTCAGAAAACTATGGTTTTAACGTGCAGATAAATGAAATAAAGGTAATGTGATTCATTGACTACCAAAATGACTACCTTACTTCGCGAGAGAAATAATTGAATAAAGATATTCACCTAATACGTCTTTCTGCATTTCTTCTACCTGCTTCAAAAAATATATCAAGCAATATACTACATTTGCACAAGTATTTTATTATTATAGAAAAGAAGGTGAAAATAAATGCAAATTGTGACAAGCTTTTTTCAATTAATGAACACACAAATAAATAGATTCTACGAAAAAATGAAATGTTTTCGAGATAAGAGTATTTTAACAAAATATGCATAATTATGCTCTTATAACTATACGAAAATCCACTAACAAGAGAAATCGACTAAATATACACAAATAGGCTCTAGCATAATAATCTGCAGAGCATCGAATTCCAACCAAATGTAAAGATGTTTCACTTAACTATGCTCTCAAGCAACGGAAAAATGTATGCAAAATCATATAATTCTGCTCCCTAAACATAAACATTATAGTATCATAACAGAACTCGTGAATATATTATATTAAATGGGGGCTCAACATTTCCATGTCGATTTGTTGTCGCATAACGTCAGCTGTGTCCGTCAAAATCGAAACTGCATCATTATTTTTGTATTCTCCCTGTAGGTATGTAACGAAACTATAAACTACTCTAACAACCCGAGGCTGTGTAATTTTTTTTTAAATTTCTGCGCACATTGGAAATTAATAATAGATAATATTAAAAGTTCGTTTCTGTTTAAAATTGATACCCACTATGTTCTTTATCAGACGCCTAACCTCCTCCTCATGAGCTGACATGCACCTTCTCGCAGAACTCTTGAAGTTTATTCATGATTTATAAAATAGCCCAAATTGTTATTTTGTGAAAAAAGCCAAAATTTTTAATCGAGTTAGCGACGGAGTCAGCTAGCGACGGAGTCAGCAGACGTCGAAAATCCACCTGTCTCGAACTTATGACATCGCCGTCTGCGGACTCACAAATACATTCACCATCGAATTTACAGTTTTAAAATACGTCATACATTATGTTCACACGTGATGAGTACTACTTTCATTCTTGGGTTTCAGGTGGAGGGTGGATGTTTACTCATTCATCTCCTTTCCTTATGCTTTCTTAGGTAGGTGATCACGGTTGTTTGTTGCATGTGCATTCTACTGTATGAAATGAGGTAAAGGTTTATGAGATATGCATAATAATATCAGTTGAATTGTTATAGTTTGGGTGATGAATAGAAGTGAAATATGAATGTTGTGAACAGTCAACCGTACCAGTATAAAGAGAGTTAAAATACCGAGTGTACTCAAAAGCAGGGGTTTTACCTCGTGCCACCTCGTGGAATACTAAGAATTTGAAAACGGTTTCAGAGAGTGCAGGCGACATTCTGTTCTATCACACCCGCAATAAGCATTTCGTATTAGAAAGTCCCCGTGGCGTGATGGCCAAAGAGCTACGACTATGTTCCATCTTCTGTGATGGAGAGCTCCCAACACCAGTCACTTCGATTGGCGTTTGAAGTAAACAATGCTAGTTCACCCTGGGTTCTCCCGTTTCTCCAGTCTGTCCTTTCAACTTTGCTCCGTCATCATTAATATCATCAAAATCTCCAATCCATCACCTCTTACAGCATCTCCGGCGAGGCCACACAGTCCCACGTGCCGTTGGCCTTCGCACAGGGATAACCCCCTTCACGCGGTCGATCCCATGGGAAGGGGAGATGCAAGGGGGCGGTCACATGTCATTAGCAATGCGCACCGCGCGCCCGGTACTGTATACGCCTTTGTATCGGCCGGAATAGGTAGCAGAATTGGTATATAATATCGACCGTACAGACATTGTTCTACTCAGTAACTATATTACGACTTGTGGGTCTTATATTCTTAGAATGCAACTTAAGTCCGAATTCTTGATTTTAAAATTCGAACCTGGAATTTTAGGGCTGTGGAGTGCAAAGTTTATCTGTAAAGTGTCGGGAATAATGTAATAAAAACAAGAAGATTGCCATTATCTTAAAAAAATTAATTGAAAATAAATTTCTTTATCACACTTTCAAATATTTTCCTGCATCAAAACAACTTTCTCAACTCTGCCTGCCTATCTCTCTTTCAAGTCGAATTGCGAAAACTGAAAAGCTTTTATGGATTCAGCTGTAGGAAATTGGACTATTGTCACCGGTCCAAAAATGTGTAGCGTGGCAGTTGTCAGCAATGCCAAAGTCAGACTTGGGCCAGCTGACTTCCAGTCAACGTTTCAGAAATGAATTCTTTCTTAACAACAATCTATATTATTTTTATCCTAGTACATTCAGTACTTATGGATATTTTTAGAATATATCCACAGCTTATCTACCATAGATTCGTGGAGCTGTTAAGCAGGTCAACTTACTACGTCCTCTCAAAGCTTTCTGATTACCTTTTTCCCCCTAACAACTTCCCCTGTTGCTAGGCAGAAACAAACTACTACGTTACAAATGGTTTCTTCACGCAGGATTTCAAGGAACCGTTTCCACCGAGCACCCTAGTCCTCGCAACCTAATACGAAATACCACAAGGGGCCAAGAGAGACCTTATAATTCAGACACTCGTACAGAGATACAAGTAAGGGGAAATAATACCACATTAGACAGGAGTACCAACTAAGCAAAAGTGCCGCATGTTAGGGAGATGTAAGAAACGAATACAGCGGAGTCTGGAATTTAGATGATAGGTATCTTCGTAGCGGCACGTTGTAAGACAATCCTTTGTCTGACTCCTCTACCGAGACCCGTACCGCATGGGTGACTCTACCGGTAGCAGTTCTAACAGATATATCAATTAGTCAGCACCGCTACTCCTGTAATGCTCGTCAATAAGTAAAATTTGTTTTTTCAAAAGTATGAAACGATATTTATTCCTTTTGCCATGCTTTTCACGAAAATGTTGACAATAATGCGATTAGATGTAGTACCGTCTTCGCGGAATTTCATGTTTATTTCATTTTCCAGAACTTTATTTGGTTCTAAAGAAACATTTTCTCTCACCCGCTTAAAAAACATCTCAGCTGACTACTTTTTTTACTTTTTCAACAGCATTCATTAATTTATAATTTCACTCTTACTAAAACATGCTACTTTCCAAGACTAAAGAAATAACAGCATCCAAACCGTTGAAAAGATTCTTTCAAATGACTTAAGTGAAATGTGTTATCAATCCATTCGAAAATAGATAATAAATTATTGAATGTGCGGGGTTTTACCAAAATACGTATCTATTTACTGTAGTTCGTGAATTGTAAATATTTTGGGGAGTTTACATTCAAAGATCACTTGACACACGGGAAATTGCAGTCCAGAAATTCGATGTCAAAGTAGGTCAAAATACTTAATTACGATATCCGTAATATTTTATCCATCTAATAATTTCAGACATTCTAAAGGGCAATTCACAGAGTAATTCTAATCGACGAGATTCTCATATGATTTTATGTGTGCGAAATATTCTGAAAACTATTAAAATTAAGGCATATCGTGTAAGTCATTCTCTCTAGCCAGAGTTGAAGCAAGGCGATGCAGAACAGATTGGGAATCTGGGAAGCAATTTTCGATGGGTATTAACAGAATTTTTGATTCAATAGATATCGACAGTGGGATGTGCGTGGAAGAGGTGTAGAATTATCATATATTCGTTATTACAGTAGCCCAGAATTAAAGTTGCTTCGGGCTTTGAGTAATAAATGTAATTAGAAACTTTCACAAATACAAGCACATTAAATAGTTAAGAAAATGAATGGGAAAAGAGAACTGGCCTACATTATACAAATAAAAGTCATACAAGCTTTGGAGAACACTTACTATAAATTCGGTAATGGGCACCGAGTGTACATTCTAAAATTGTTCATTTTTGTATATTCAGAGAATGCGTTTTACTGTGGATAACCGTATAATAATATCGTAGTTATTGTGAGTGTGGGTGCCTTTGTTTTAGTGTGGATAAGCATATACTATTCTAATCGGTAAAAGTAAAGTTGAGAGGGAAAGTTGCAGGAAAATGATCCCCAAGGAGAAGCTCTAACAGCGCACGTGCTGCAGTTCACGTAATGCTTCTCACCTCCAGGGGACCGAATGTCCCTCTCCAGGAAATTTCTTTCCTTGGAACGAAACATTCCATGTGCTTCTGCTCAGATATAATTAATTGAAACCGTAATACAGATGAGAAAAGCCAAGTAAGAATAAAAACATAATAAAGGTCACACGAATATATCATACAATTCGAGGGAAAGCTAAATGGAAAGGATTCCTGATATACTGTATAGCCTAAGGAGGTTAAACCTGCTGTACTCCTTGAACAGTGGTAAAAAAACGCGGGACCTTAAGCAACTACACACGTTAGATTTGAAATAAAATAAATTCATATAATAAGAAAAAGTAATCTATTGTATAAGGCCAAAAATTATCATCATTGAACTTTAATCTTTGCATGAGAATCCACGAAATCAATCTCTAATAAACTAAATCTACTTTAGTAACCTTGTGCCAAATAAACATATTTACCAGAAAAATAATGATATATATTTTCTCGCATTATCTATCAATTTTACAATTTTTAAGAATTTGCTGACTTAAATCACATCTTTGCCGTTTTTATGAGCGTATTTTGCGCTATTAACGAAAAGAATTTGATGAAAATATTTAGAGCCGGTTTAAAGTAAATATTTTAATTACCTTTATTTCAAGAAAATGTTTCACAAAAACTACTTATATTCCCATTAATTTGTTCCTTAACATTTTCGATAGATTTGGTATCAAGGATCCACAAAATGTGGAATTGAATAGGAATGTAATTTATTCACTTTTTTACCAGGATCTGACAAAGTATTCGACTTCTGTCATCGCTGATTTCCTCCGCACGATTACAATATTTTCTCTTTACTACGTAGGTAGTAATAGAAGAATGTAAAAATTCTCTAGAACCTTAACCGATGAATTGCTGAGATCGGACAAATACAATGATAAATCAAGTTAGGACAGAGTTTGTCTACTTTCTGAGACAGTAGTTTATGTTAGGCTTTTAATTTTTCCTCGTTTAAAGTGGTTTAAAATAATTGCTTTCCACTTCTTATCTTTGTCGAGTCGGTATTGATAAACTGTCTGATCGTGAATGTTACAGGATACCCTTTCAATAAAAAGTTAAACGCTGTTATTATATACTCGAGTATTTTACTTTCGACTGTACTCTCGTATGGTTCCGCTCCCGTTCAACCTACCATTTCTGCATTCCTTCCGGAACTCAGTTATTGAAACGCTCCTGACTCCATTACCTCTTGCTCAGTGTTGCGTCTCTACTGGGTTATTTAGTTTTCGAAGGTTTTACTTCTCACAAAAGTTTGTAACATATGTACGTAACGTTCAACGTGTGTGTAAGTCGACTCTACATTTCGTATTAATTGCTCTCCTTTACTAAACATCAGTAAGTATATATTTAACAATAAAACAACATTCAATCATCAATATCATAAGAGTCAGTGTTAATTTTTCGTGAGATAACGCCAAGTTCTTTACCATGGGATATTTTCTTTCTATGGAATAGAGACAAGGTGCCCAAGATACCAAAATAATGTGTTTCATGTTTTGTTAAATTCCAAGAAAGGACGTGGCAATCAAATTCCTTTTTCTAGATATATAAGAGTAGTATTATGAAAACTATATTGTTGAAAAAATAGGCACAATCTGAATTTACCATTCTGTACTTTTTTTATAACTAAAAAAGAGTAAAAATTATAAGAACACTAATTCTTACACTTACAATGCGGTACGTAATGCATGCAGCGAGGACTTTCAGTATTTCAAACGGACTTTCAATGTTTTATTTGTTCATAAAATTTCTAAACTCTATCGTAGACAACGTCCATAAGCTCCACACAACATACGTAAGCAAATGTCAATATTCGTATAATATAATGCTATTTTCTAGAACATCATATTTTATAACGTTATATTTATTTTCTATTTGAAGCTTTGTGATAGCCTTTGTTTTTAATCTAAATATCAGGATTACCGTATAGCAGTATTTTATTTTTCTGCTACGCACTACTTTCTGACATTTTGCAATATATTAACGCTTTTGAAGTTCAACTCACATCAGCAAATTTGAAAGTGCGAATTTCGTACATATCTCGCTCTCATCATCCTAAATTGCTCCACTTCGCAACCCTTACGTGAAGGCGAATACTCACGAAGTGGTATCGAAATTCGTTACTTCGATTGGCAGTTTCCGTTCAGCCATAAATCGCAGCGAATTGCCGAAGCTCGCCGAATCCCTCGCCGCCGCCCGCCTCGCCGCCCGCGCCAGCGCCCGCGCCCGCGCTCGCTCGTAGCGAGCGGTGTGTTACCCAATATCTCCCGCCAGAATGCGCCAGCCGTTGCGCCTTCGCATTTCGAATGCGCCTCTAAGGAAAATCCGAGTGCCGTTGCTACGACGCCGCGCCGCGGAGAAGGCGGGCGGGGCGGGGGTGGGGTGGGTTACCTACGTGGCAAGTTGTAGAAGTGACATTAATTGTTTTCAGAAACTATGCGTTTTTAACGTGCAGATAAAATGTAAAAAAAGTGATCATTGACTACCAAAATGCTCTTCCTAACTTCAGTAGAACATTGTAGTCCCGATGGCGAAATAATTGATGCACAATTTGTAAAATTTAAAGTCTGATATTTGAATAGCAAAGGTAAGCTCACGGCCAACTCAATGACAATACATGCCTTCTTGGATCGGAAAGTACTAAAAATATGTATTTAAGACTTTAAAAAATCTTACATATTCGACTTCCATTACAATTTAAAATTAAAAATATTTAATTTCCTGGGTAAAACCTGTCTTTGATAAAAATTCAGAAGACAGTATGCTTTGGAATGAAAAAGGTACATTTCGTGCAAACATCAATGAATCACCGTACTTTCGCGATGAAATAATTGAAGAAGATATTCACCTATAACGTTCTTTCTGCATTTCTTCTACCTGCCTTCAAAAAAATATATCAAGCAATAAACTAATTTGCACAATATTTTATTATTATAGAAAGAGGGTGAAAAAAAATGCAAATTGTGACCAAGCTTTTTTTCAAATTATGAACACACAAATAAATAGATCTACGAAAAAATGAAAGCGTTTCGAGATAAAAGAGATTTAACAAAATATGCATAATTAGTGCAACTAAACGTATTACGAAATCCACTAAAACAAGAAGAAATCGACTAAATAACACAAATAGTCTAGCATATTAACTGCATTAGCATCGAATATCCAAAACCAAATGTAAAGAGGTTTCACTTAAACTATGCTCTCAAGCAACGGAAAAATGTATGCAAAATCATCTTAAATTTCTGCTCCCTAAACATAAACATTATAGTATCATAACAAACTCGTGAATATATTATATTTAAATGGGGCTCCAACATTTCCATTCCCGATTTGTTGTCGCCATAACGTCAGCTGTGTCCGTCAAAATCGAAACTGCCATTCATTATTTTTGTATTCTCCCTGTAGGTATGTAACGAAACTATAAACCTACCTCTAAACAACCCCGAGGCTGTGTAATTTTTTTTTTAATTTCTGCGCAACCATTGGAAATTAATAATAGATAATATTAAAAGTTCGTTTCTGTTAAAATTGAACCCACGATGTGCTTTATCAGACGCCTAACCTCCTCCTCATGAGCTGACATTGCACCTTCTCGAAGAACTCTTGAAGTTATTTCATGAATTATAAAAATACCAAATTGTTATTTGTGAAAAAGCCAAAATTTTTAATCGAGTTGAGTCGAGTTAGCGACGAGTCAGCTAGCGACGACTGTCAGCAGACGTCGAAAATCCACCTGTCTCGAACTTCATGACATCGCGACGTCTGCGGACTCACAAATACATTCCCAATCGAAATGTACAGTTTAAAAATACGTCATACATTATGTTCACACGTGAGAGTTATACTTTCATTCTTGGTTTTTCAGGTGTGAGGTGGAATGTTACTCATTCATCCCTTTCCTTTATGCTTTCTTAGGTAGGGATCACGGGTTTGTTGCAGTGCCCATTCTACCCTGTATGAAATGAAGGTAAAGGTGTAGAGATATGCATAAAATATCAGTTGAATTGTTATAGTTTGGGTGATGAATAGAAGTGAAATATGAATGTTTGTGAACAGCAACCGTGACCAGTATATAAAGAGAGTTAAAAATACCGAGTTACTCAAAAGCAGGTTTTACTCGTGCCACCTCGTGTGAATACTAAGAATTTGAAAATGTTTCAGAGAGTGCAGGCTGACATTCTGTTCTGTCACACCACGCAATAAGCATTCGTATTAAAATCCCCGTGCGTGATGCCAAAGAGCTACGACTATGGTCCATCTTCTTGTGATGGAGACGCTCCCAACACAGTCACTTCGATTGCGCTTTGAAGTAAACAATTGCTAATTCACCCTGGTTCTCCCGTTTCTCCCGTCTGTCCTTTCAACTTTTGCTCCGTCATCATTAATATCATTTCAAAATCTCCAATCCATCACCTCTTACAGCATCTCCGGCGAGGCCACACAGTCCCACGTGCCGTTTGCCCTTCCCCAGCGGAATAAACCCCCGTCCACGCCGGTCCCCGAATCCCATGGAAGGGGAGATGCAAGGGGCGGTCACATGTCGATTAGCCCCAATTGCGCACCGCGCGCCCGCGTACTGTATTACGCCTTTGTATCGCACGAATAGGCTACGCAGAATGGTTATATAATATCGACCGTACAGACATTGTTCTACTCAGTAACTTATATACGAACTTTGTGCGCGTCTTATTTCTTTAGGAATGCAACTTAAGTTCCGAATTCTTGATTTTTAAAAATCGACCTGGGAATTTTTAGCGTTGGAAATGCAAAGTTTATCTGTAAAAGTGTCGCGGAATAATTGTTAATAAAAACAAGAAGCATTGCAGTATCTTAAAAAAATTAATGTAAAATAAATTTTTTATCACACTTTCAAATATTTCCTGCAATTCAAAACAACTCTCAACTCTGCCTCTGTTCTGTCTCTCTTTCAATCACTGAAATTGCCGAAAACTGAAAGCTTTTAATGGATTCAGCTGTAGGAAATTGGACTATTGTAAACACGGTCCCAAAAAATGTGTAGCGTTGGCAGTTGTCAGGCAATGCCAAAGTCAGACTCTGGGCCAGCTGACTTCCAGTCAACGTTTCAGAAATGAATTCTTTTCTTAACAACAAATAACTATATTATTTTTATCCTAGTACATTCAGTACTATTGGATATTTTAGAATATATCCACAGCTTATCTTTTTAACCATAATTCGTTGAGCTGTTAAGCAGGTCAACTTAACTACGTCCTCTCCAAAGCTTTCTGATTACCTTTTTCCCCACTAACAACTTCCCCTGTTGCAGCAGAAACAAACTACTTACGTTAGCAAAATGGTTTCTTCACGCAGGATTTCAAAGAACGTTCACCGAGGCACCCTAGTCCTCGCAACCTAATTACGAAATACCACCCAAGGGGCAAGAAGAGCCTTATAAATCAGACACTCGTACAGAGATACAAGTAAGGGGAAATAATACCACATTAGAACAGGAATACCAACTAAGCAAAAGTGCCGCATTTAGGGAGATGTAAGGAAACGATACAGCCGGAGTCTGATTTAAAGATGATAGGTATCTTCGTAGCGCGCACGGTTGGTGAGACAATCCTTCGTCTGACTCCTTCTACCGAGGCCCGTACCGCATGCGTGACTCTACCGGTAGGCAGTTCTAACAATGTATCCAATAGTCAGCACGCTTACTCCTGTAATGCTCGGTCAATAAGTAAAATTTGTTTTTCAAAAGTAGAAACGATATTTATTCTTTTGCCATGCTTTTCATGAAAATGTGCACAATAATGCGAGTTAATGTGTACCGTCTTCGCGGAATTCATGTTTATTTCATTTTCCAGAACTTTAATTGTTCTAAAAGAAACATTTCTCTCACCCGCTTAAAAAAAAATCTCAGCGACTTACTTTTTTTACTTTTCACAGCATTCATTAATTTATAAATTTCACTTTACTAAACATGCTACTTCCGAAGACTAAAGAAAAAAATAACAGCATCCAAAAACCGTTTGAAAAGATTCTTTCAAATGACTAAGTGAAATTGTTGTTAATACATCCATTCGAAAAATAGATAATAAATATTGAATGTGCGGGTTTTTACCAAAATACGATTCTATTACAGTAGTTCGTGAATTGTAAATACTTTTGGGCGATTTTACATTCAAAGATCACGGACACACGGAAATTGCAGGTCCAGGAAATTCGATGTCAAAGTAGCGTCAAAATCTTATTACATTATCGTAATATTTTAGCCATCTAATAATTTCAGACATTCTAAAGGGCAATTCACAGATAATTCTAATCGACCGAGATCCTCATATGATTTTATGTGTGCGAAATATTCTAAAAAACTAAATTAAAATTAAGCATATCGTGTAAGTCATTCTCCTCTAAGCCAGAGTTGAAGCAGCGATGCAGAACAGATTGGAATCTGGGAAGCAATTTCCGTAAGCGTATTAACCCCAGGAATTTTTATTCAATAGATATCGACAGTGGATGTGCGTGGAAGAGGATGTTAGATAGAATTATCATATCATTCGTTATTTACAGTATTTTAGCCCAGAATTTAAAGTGCTTCGGGCTTTTGAGAATAAATGTAATTAGAAACTTTCCACAAATTACAAGCACTTTAAATAGTTAAGAAAATGAAATGGAAAAGAGAACTGGCCCTACATTATACAAAAAATCCAGTACAAGCTTTTGGAGAACACTTACCTATAAATTCGGGTAATGGGCATCGAGTGTACATTCTGATTGTTCTCATTTTCCGTATTATTCAGAGAATTCGTTTTACCTGTGAGAGTAACCGTTATAATAATATTCTAGTTATTGAGTGTGGGTGCCCCTTTTTTTGTGCTGGATAAGGCATATACTATTCTAATCGCGTTAAAAGTAAGAGTGAGAGGAAGTTCAGGAAAATGATCCCCAAGAGAAGCTCTAACAGCGCACGTGCTGCAGCTTCACGCTAATGCTTCTCACCTCCAGGGGACCGCAATGTCCCTCTCCAGGAAAAATTTCTTTCCTGATGGAACGAAAACATTTTCCATGTGCTTCTGCTCAGATTATAATTAATTGAAACCGTAATACAGCATGCAGAAAAGCCAAGTAAGGAATAAAAACATAATAAAGGTCACACGAAGTATACATACAATTCGAGGGAAGCTAAATGGAAAAGGATTCCTGATTATACTATAGCCTAAGGAGGTTAAACCTGCTGTACTGCCTTGAACAGTGGTAAAAAAACGCGGGACCTTAAGCCAACACACATTGTTAGATTTGAAATTAAAAAAAATAAATTCAAGATAATAAGAAAAAGAATCTCTATTGTATATAGCTCAAAAATTATCAGCATTAAACTTCTAATCTTTGCATGGGAATTCACGAAATCAATCTCTAATTAAACTAAATCATAATTAATTTAGTGAAACTTGTTCCAAATAAAACATATTTACCATAAAAACAATTATGCTAACACATCACATATTTTCTCGAATTAACCTACTTAATTTGTACAATTTTTTGGAAAATTTTGCTGCAGTTAAATCACATCGTTGCCGTATGATGAGCGTACGTTGCCCTTTGTATGAGCGATTTGATGAAATATTATGGAGCGTTTAAAGTAAATATTTTTTAAATTGCCTTTATTCATAGAAATGTTGCACAAAAACTACTTGACATTCTCTACAAATTTTTCCCTTAACATTTTCGATCGATTTGATATGCAAGATCAACAAATGAGGAATGAGATATTAGGTAATTAGATCGTTATCTCACTTGTTTTATACCAGGATGTGACAAAGTTTCGGACTATTGTCAGGAACTGTTGAGTTCCTCTTGCGCACCGATGTACAATATATTCTCTTACTACGTAGGCTAGTAACAGGAGAATGTAAAATTGTCTACTAGAACCGTTAACGATGAATAGCGTGTAGATCGGACACAAGTATTCAGATGATTAAATCAATTAGGCTAAGAGTTTGTGCTACCTTTTGAGACAGCTTAATTTATGTTAGGTCTTTCAAATTTTTCCTCGTTACATGTGGTAGTTAAACAAATTCTTTCCACTTCTTAATCTTTGTCGAGTCGGCTATTGATAATATCTGATCGTTGTATGTTTACAGGATGACCCTTTCACAAAAAAGTAAACGCTGTGTTAATACTCGAGTATTTTACTTTCGACTGAACATCTCGTATGGTTCCGCTTTCCCGTTTCAATTTCTACCATTGACTTCTGCCTATTCCTTCCAGAAACTCAGGTTACTTGAAAGCTGCCCTGACTTCCATTACTCTTTGCTCCCCAGTGGTTGCTCTCTGATCTGAGTTTTAGATTTTTCGAAGGTTTTAGCCTTCATAAAAACTTTGTACATGATGTAGCGTAACGTCATTGACGTGTGTGTATATTGTCATACTCTATAGGCATACGTATTCTATTGTCCTTTACTAAAACTCGAGTAAGTATATATATTTTATTACAGAAAAAACAACATTCAATTCATCCAAAATATCATAAGAGTCAGTTAATGTTTTGTGAGGATACGCGCAAGTTCTTACCATCGGTTATTTTCATTTCTATAGAATAGAGATCAAGGTGTCCAAGATATCAGAAATAATTGTTTCACTCGTTCGATTACATTCCTTAAGAAAGAGAACGTGGCAATCAAATTCCTTTTTCTAGATATATATGGAGAGTATTTAATGATAAACACATATGTTTGAAGAGAGAATATAGCCATTCCTGATTTACCATTTCTGTACTTTTTTATAACTAAAAAAGAGTAAAAAAATTATACGAACACTAATTCTTACACTTACAATCTGGTACGTAATGCATGCCAGTGAGGACTTTCAGTATTTCAAAACGGATTTTCAATGTTTTATTGTTCATAAATTTCTAACTCCTATCGTAGGACCAAACGCATCCCTATGCTCCACACAAACATACGAAGCAAATGTCAATGTTCGTATAATAAATGCGATTTTCTTATAAACATCATATTTATAACGTATATTTATTTTCTATTTTGTAAGCTTTGTTTTGCCTTGTGAAAGCCTTTGTTTTCAATTAAAAATATCAGGATTACCGCTATAGCAGTATTTCTTTTTCTTTGCTACGCACGTACTTTCTAGACATTTTGCAATATATTAACGCTTTTGAAGTTCAACTCACATCACAAATTTGAAAGTGCGAATTTCGGTACATAATCTCGGCTCTTCATCATCCTAAATTGTGTACATTCCACTTCGCAACCCGTACTGAAGGCGCAATACTCACGAAGTGGTTATCGAAATTCGTTTACTTCAATTGCAGTTTCCGTTCAGCCCATAAAATTCGCAAGCGAATGCCGAAGCTCGCGCAATCCCTTCGCGCCGCCGCCTCGCCGCCGCGCCGCGCCGCGCCCGCGCTCGCTCGTAGCGAGCGGTGTGTTACCCAATATCTCCCGCCAGAATGCGCCAGCCGTCGCGCCTTCGCATTTCGAATGCGCCTCTAAGAAAAACGAGTGCCGTTTGCTGCGAACGCGCCGCCGCGGAGAATGCGGCGGGGCGGGTGGGCGCGGTGAGAGCAGGCGAGGACGCCGGACGGGCGGGGAGAGACCGGTGCGTGGATGGGGCGGGCGGGGCCAGGGAGGGGGTGGACGGGGGACACGACGCGAGGCGAGACTGGCTGTGGGGATCGGAGCGGCCATTCTCGGGGGCGGGTGGGGGCGGCAGGGCGGGTCAGGCGGCGGCGGCGAGCCGGCGCGGCGGTTGGCGGAGCGGGCGGTGGCCGGGTGGGTCGGGGGCGGGTCGGCTATGAGGACAGGCGCGGGCGGGCGGGCGGGGCGGTTCTGTGGCGGCGAGCGGCGGGCGGGGCGGGTTCCGTGAGCGGGCGATGGCGGGCGAGCATTCGGGTTGGGTGTGGACG